>PVIH01001737.1:0-219231 GCA_004025045.1 Sigmodon hispidus | reverse complement strand
CTATGATTTTATTGAAAACATTATCTGTGCCTTTGAGCTGGTATTCTTCTCCTTCTTCTATTCCTATTATTCTCAAATTAGGTCTTTTCATGGTGTTCCAGATTTCCTGAACATTTTGAGTTATGGCTTTTTTAGTTTTACTATTTTCTTTGACTGATATATCTATTTGAGCTACTGAGTCTTCCACTTCAGAGATTCTCTCTTCCATCTCTTGGATTCTGTTTGTTATGCTTGTATCTGTGGTTCTAGCTTTTTTCTTCAGATTTTCTATTTCCATCTTTGCCTCATTTTGTGACTTTTTTATTGCTTGTATTTCAGCTTTTAGTTCCTGGCATGTTTCTTTCATAGATTTGTTCATCTCTTCCAATTTTTTGTTTGTATTCTTTTCTATTTCTTTAAGGCTATTTTTCATATCTTCTTTGAGAGCTTCGGTGATCATCAAAAAGAGTTTTTGTTGTTGCTTCCTTCTGTTTTCCTCTTCATTGCTCAGTTCAGGTTTTTTATTTGTAGGATCGCCACTTTCTTCTGGAGTTACCTTGTTGTCCTTTATATTATTATGTAAGTTTTTGCACTGGCATCTGCCCATGGCTTCAGTGGTTCACGATTATGTGGCTCCTGGTCAGTTGTGGAACTCGGGCTTGTGTACCTCCTGTCACCTCTGAGGTAAAGGTCTCCTCAATCCCTACTTCTGCATTGTGCAGGGGACTGAATTTCAAGTCTTCAATCTTTCTCTGTTTGACCAATAGGAGCTGGGGTGGCGGCCATGCAAACTCCCTCAGCAGCAGCTGGGGGGACCATGGCAGTCAGAGTTTATCTCCACCTGCTACAGAGTGCGCTGGGACACGCTCTGCAGACAGCATCCAGTCTCGGAACCGGAACCGAAACCGACGGGAGCTCAACTCTTCCTGGCAGGGATATAGGCACTCAGGACTGCTGACCCCTCCTCACCTCTGGGCGGGGTCTGAGTCTGTCCTACAGGGTCCCCAGTCCTTATCTGATCGCTCAGTTGGAGGTGGGTAGCTGTGTAAATTTCCTCAGCAGTAGCTGGGGGGACCATGGCAGGCAGAGTTTATCTCCGCCTGCTACAGAGTGTGCTGGGACACGCTCTGCAGACAGCACCCAGTCCTGGCCCTCAGAAACTTCTTCAGCTGAGCTCCTAAATTCAAATTGACCTCAGTACTCCTTTCATGCTCCTGCTAGAGTGGCCATTAAGCCTCAGTTTAAAGTGACCAACTGTTTTTGTATTCCAAAGTCCCAAAAGTCTTCCATATCCTGTCCATATGTAGCATGGTCAACCTTGTCACAGCAATATCTTTCTCCTTGGTACCACTTTCTGTCTTAGTCACCATTCAATTTCTGTAAAGAGTAACCTTGACCAAATCAACTCTTATAAAAGAAAATATTTAACTGGAGACTTGCTTACAGTTTCAGAGGTTTAGTCCATTATTATCACAGCAGGAAGCATTGCAGTACACATGGAGATGGAGCAGTAGCTGAGGGCTACATCCTGATCTACAGGCCAAGAGAGGGAGAAAGGCTAGACCTGGCATGGACTTTTGAAAACCTCCAAGCCTTACCTCCATACTTCCTCTAACATGTCCACATCTATTCTAAGAAGGCAACACCTCCTTGGAATCTTTTCAAGCAGTTTCACTCCCTACTAATCAAGCATTCAAATATACGAGCCTAAGGGGCTATTTTATTTAAACCATCACATGCTGCATATCTAAGTCATAGGCCATGGAAAAATTGAGTTGGTAATTACTTAGAAACTTTGTCCCTGATGGATAGCTTTCATAGTGCTAGAAGGGTCTGTGCATACTACCGGGAGGGGAAAATCATTGGTTACTCAATTATGAATCCTGTGAGCTACCTGATGAGATATGTCCACTAGTGTAAATGAGACACAAATGTTATGGGAGTAAATAACTATGTTCTGATCAGCTTTAAAGCCCACTTCATAAGATAGAATGCTTGCCTCATACCAGTATCTAGGCTGACTAGGTCATAGGCCCTACGGGAGAGCCTAGTATTAATGTTCTGCCAAATTGACTTAGTAATAAACTAACCCCTGAATTCTTACCCAAATAGCTATATATTTCTGCATCTCTAATCCTTATTTGGAAATCTTTCAGTAGTAGATGATGATCCATATTGTTCAACATACAAAGAATATGAGTGTATGGAGTGCTTAGTTCTATTTTCAGGGACATCCAGAAAGGGGGCAGAAATATTGTAAGATCCAGACATAGTAGAAATCTGCAGAGAAACGATATTTGGTGGACATATCACACGGGTAAACCAGAAGCAGGTGTGTCTTTGTGCTTAAGATTTACACAAAATCAGGCCAGCCTAACTCTCAGCATGGATGTGAAGGGATGCATGAAGTCCCACCCCTTTCTAAGAACGTTTGATAATTTGTGTCTGCTGGGGAGGAAATGTTCATTTTCTTCAGTGGTGATGACTATCAGAAACTACTCATGTTCTAATAGATGGTTCAATGCACATACTAGCAAAACTATGTGGACTCAGTGAGTTTGAGAGAGGTGAGAGGGTAAAGTGGTGGAGGGATAGGGAATGGATCAGAGGTATAGAAGGAGGTGCAGATTTGATTAGGATACATTATATGCAAGTAAGAAATTCTCATACAAAAAGAAAATAAAAACATCACAAAAATAAAATTGAGTAAAATAAGTCAGACATATAAAACCATCCATATCTTATAAATTATACAAACTTCAAAAATGCCAAAAGTAATCTATGATGCTAGAAATTAGAACAGTATTCATCTTTGAGTATGTAGTTACTACTGTTGATAGAATGTTGATGTGGGCCCTAAAAGGTACAGTCACCACACATTGCCATAGGAATCCATGGGTAGTATACATTATTAAAAACCATGAGGAGAGAAGTCTGGATAAAGAGACAGACTATATGGTTTGATCCACTTAATGGTTGTTAGCTGGCCTAATTACTAATCTTTCTTCACTCAAAAGTCCTAGTTTAATAATAAATTATTCAGTTTAATAATAAATTATTCCTCAAGCTCCATTAGAAATAGTTTTAATGAACCCTAGCCATCTAAAATTATTTTAATGTAAGAGGTTTTTTTTTGATAAAGGAATTTCTTACATAAAAGCTAATTTTAGTTGAAATAATGATTGAGTCAAAAATAACCTTCATAACAGGACCACTTATATTATAGTGATCATGAAGTTAAATTTACACTTAAATATTTAATTTGTGCGAGGCAGTGGTGGCACCTGCCTTTAGTTCTAGTACTTGGGAGGCAGAGGCAGGTAGATCTCTGTGAGTTCCAGGTCAGCCTGGTCTACAGAATGAGTTCTAGGGAACCAAACAACAAAAAACGAAATATTTAATTTGCTTTGAATAACTTACATAGTAAGTGGTAAAGTAAATGGAACACACACACACACACACACACACACACCCCTCTGGAAGGATAAGTAAAGGAATAAGAACAAGCAAGAAGGGAATTCATTTCCATAATTTGGAAAGCAGAACCTAAAGCAAGAATTTGAATGTAGTCCCAAATCAATGAAAGACATTCCATATTTATGGATTGATATTGTTGGTTTAGCAATGTTCCTCCATTTAATCAACAAACTAATGCCATCTGTTGTGACTGTAATCAGTTGGGACATATGAAAGCAACCCTAAGAGAAAGTTCAAGTGCTAAGCACCTACATTAAAAGCTTGGAGAGGTCTCATATTAATAGCTTACTGATACACTTGAAGGGTTTAGAAAAACAAGAAAAAACACATACAAAGAGTTGATGAGAAGAAGTAATAAAACCCAGATTGCAATGAATAAACTATAAAAAAACACAAAAAGAAAGCAATACAAAATATCTCTGAAATAAACAGTTGTTTGTTTTTTAAAAAAAATCAACACGATTTGCAAACTTTTAGCCAAATTACCCAAACATTCTCAAATAAAATACTTGCAAATCAAATTTAAGATCACATCACAATATTCTCCACCATCATCATATTAGCTTCATCCCAGAGATACAAGATTGGTTCAACATATGTAAATGAATAAGCATCATCTGTAGCCTAAACAGACTAAGAGATTAAAAACTTAATTATCTCATTAGATACAGAAGAAGCCTTTGACAAAATCCAACACCCTATTCATGATAAACGTCCTAGAGACACTATGTATATGAGAGACACATCTAAATATAATAAAAGGAATTTACAGCAGCCCATAGCCAACATCATTCTAAGTGTAGAGAAACTCAAAGCATTTCCCCTAATAGAACAAACCAAGGTTATCTACTCTCGTAATACCTGTTCAGTATAGTGCTTTAAATCTTAGGTGGGACAATAATAAATTTGGAGTAAATAAAGGAGATACAAATAGAAAAGGAAGATGCCAAATAATTCTTATCACAGAAATTATGGCTTTATACACAGAAGACCCTAAGGAAAATTCTACAGAGGATAAGTACTTTCAGCAAAGTATCAAAATATAAAATCAACACACACACAAATTGGCAGCCTTCCTAGACACAGATGACAAACATACTGAGAAATAAAAAACAAAAACTGGCTCGATAGTGGTGACACGCATCTTTAATCCCAGCACTCATGAAGTAGAAGCAGGCAGATCTCTGAGTTCCAGGCTTGTCTGGTCTACTATGTAAGTTTCAGGATAGCCAGGGCTACACAGAAAAACCATGTCTTGAAAAACAAAAACAAAAACAAACAAACAAAAAAGTGAAGGGCACATTTCATAATATCCTCAAAATTACATTTCAAGAACTCTAATCAAGCAAGTCAAAGATTCATATAATAAAAACTTCAAGTCATTAAAGAATGAAATTGAAGAGGATGTCAAAAGATGGGAAGACTGGCCATGCTCACAGATCAGTAAAATTACTATTGTGAAAATGGCCAACTTACCATAAGCAGTCTTCAGTTTCAGTGCAATAGCCACAAAAATTCCAACACAATTCACACAAATTGAAACTTCATTTGGAAATGAGAAAACTCAGGTTATCTAGAGCAACCCTGAATGGTAAGAGAACTGCAGAGAAATTGGCATCCCAGATGTCAAGATTGTGATAGAGTTACAGAAATAAAAAACAGCATGGTATGCATCAAGACATATTAGTCGATGGAATAGAATGGAAGACTAGTATACAAGTTTGTATATCTTATTCTTGACTAAATACGCTACAAATACACCCTGAGGGAAAGATAGCATCTTCAAGAAATAGTACTGGCTAAATTGGGTAGACATATGTAGAAGAATGAAAATAGATCCACATCTAACACCCTTCACAAAACTCAACTCCAAGTGGACCAAGAACTTCATTGCAAAGTCATGAAACCATTAATCTGATAGTGGATAAAGTAGGGAGTATTCTTGAACCCATTGGCACAAGGAACTTTCTGAATAAGACCTGATATATTTGTTACTCCTCCATTGCTGTGATAAAAATACTATGACCAAAGTGACTTGTAAAAGGAAGGGTTTATTTGGGACTCTCAGTTTTAGAGGAATAGGAGTGTATGGCTATCAGGGCAGGCAGACTTAGTGCTGGAATAGCCACTGAGAGCTAGCATCCAGAGCCACAAACAGGAAGCAGAGAGCACAATGAGAATGATAGGAATCTGTTGAAGTCTTAAGCCAGTCCCAAGTGATACATATCCTCCAACAAGGTCTCACCAATAAATCCTTCCCAAAGGGTCACACCAACTGGGGACCAGGTACTAAAATATATGAATATAAGGGGACCTTCTCATTAAAACCATCACACCCAAGCATCATAAGCATTATGATTAATAGTTAATAAATGGTGGGTTCACCAAGCTCCAGTGGAAGGCCATGGATCCATTACATATAGATGTACTTAGTTTTTTAAAGACAGAATTAGATGAGTAGGGAAGGGAAATGGATCAGACAAATGGAGTGGGGGTGAGAATATGATCAAAATACATTGTACAAAATTTGCTAAGGACTAATGAAAAAGGTCAATTATACATTAGGACCAGATAATACACATTTTTGCAAAAAGATGCATTTGTGAAATGCTTTGTAGTTGAGTTTACTAGGAAGATGTTATTTGGGCCAGCAGCTAAGAGATTCATGCTACTAGAACCAGTAGTCAGAGAGGGAAATGGAGACTTTTATCACTGTCCACCCATCACACTCATCAAGTACATTTTGCTTGTCTTATATACTCTGTGTTGCAATTTGGTGCAGTGATAAGTTGTTTTTCAAACACAAAGGAAAATAATAATTTAACAAGTACTAACACCACATACTTCTTGCTCATTATATCATTTCTAGTGCCTCTAAATTTTGGGCATGAATATCACCTGGAGGGTGGTGAAATCACAGGTTGCTTGGTTAACAGCCAAGAGTTTATTATCTATATATGGTCCTAAGAAAGCCCATTTAAAATAGTTTTCTACATGAGAAATAGCTACTGGCCATTGAGAACCTGTGCTCAATTTCATATTCCTTTGGTACTCATTTTAGTCCTCTTAAGGATAAGTCAGCCTTTCAAGAAGATTAAGCATGAGGGAATAGGGGCTGAAGAATTAATAAAAGTCTTATATTCAGGGACAAGGCAGGGCATAAACAAACCAACACACAAATAAAATGTGTAATTGAATGTTTATTCAAGTGGGGATTCTTGCGGGAAGTGGGGTTTGAAAGCATGGGACAGAGTAGAGGAAGGAGCCAACTTATGTTTGTCTGTTTCAAGCCAATTGTTTCTGAAAACCACAAACAGCAGTAATTGGGATAGAACATTTTGTGGAGGCAATGTCGTTCTCTGAGGCTTTCCCAAATCCCATCAGACAATGATTCACCTCCTAGTGACTACAGTGTGGTAACTCAGTGGATAATTAATCCCACGGGAGCTAATTTCCCATTACTTAGTTTGACTTGTAAGTGTTTTTATGAAACTCACACACCTTTGGGAAATCATAAAATTTTTCCCTCATAATCTTGCCTATACCTTAAGTAATTAGAGAGGAAATGTAGTTACTAGGTATTTCCTAAACTGTCTTAGTGAATCTGCCCTTTGACTTTACAGTAGGACTATCTAAGACAAGTATAAATTATACGAATTTGACAGAACACTATTACAACACCTAGTATAATAGATACAGGCTATTACAGTTCTGCATGTGATGAACATTACATGATATGGTATATATTGAGTATTAGGTCTTCACTGGAGAAGGAGAGAAAGGGAGCCCCAGAGGTGTAAAAAAATGTCAGTTCCAATATTGGGTGCCCAAAAATGATGCAAATAAATAATAAATGAGTAATTGCAGGAGCTGGTATCAGGAACTATGGAAGAACTCCTTCTAGCCCATTTCTAGATGCAGCTACGAAATGGAATATACAGAGTGGTTGCTAAAGCTTTTGAAAATCAGCAGTAGTATGAAGGGGGTTGGAACCAGAATCAGAAACACTATCAACTCAACTGTTAGTTGACTGTAGTTTCATCCTGCCCAAGGACTGGATGTGGGCGCAAATGGGAGCAGGAAGAATGCTGTTCTGCTACAGCATGGTAAAAGAAGAATATCAAGGAGTTTATGTGCTGAGAACCAATGAACAACACCTCAGGAAAGAAACCACATTCAAACTGTAAATCGTGCATCATACATGATTGAATAGAGAGAGCAAGACCAATGAGAATAATGGGATTAAGAAACAACCAGTACTGTACTCTTTCCTCTAGGACAACTAGGTCTTAGCTACATCAAGAATGCACCTCATGACTGACTGACTTAAGAGCCACTTCTGCATCTCAATTGTTGAAAATTGGACTTAAAGAGTTTATTAAAACTAATTTCTAGACATCTATCATTTACTCCCTCCCTACCCCCTTCCAACACAGGGTCAACTGAGTTGGATCCCATCCTGGCACTGTGGGACAATGGACAACAAACCATGTAAGGTGGTTAATCAATATCTTCAGAGAATATCTTTCAGAGACAAGGGGAGAGGTCATAAGAATTGAAATAAAGTCATGCTGGGCATGCAAGTTCTTTTCTGTATTTGGGGGAAGCTGAGCTATGGGATTATAAATTTAAGGACTAGTGAGGGACTGAGCTTTGTGATGAGACCCTGTTTCAAACTAGCAAGATGGAGTTGCTTGTGCCACCTCTTCCAAAAGTAAGCAAAACTCAAAAGGTACAGAAAAAATGGTTTTATACATGACTATTGGACAGTCAAATATTGATCTCTCCTTGCATTTGGTCCTTCCTTGCATTCTGTTACATATGCTTCAGATATAAACATGTTACATGTCAAGACTGAGGTGTTAAGACATAGTAGAGGCCCATTACTGGTCTGAGAGAAATGAAGATAGTCTGAAGACAAATTTGTATTCCTCATTTGGTTATTAAAACAGTAGAGCCAAGAAATAGAAATTGCCTGTGGCAACATATTATATATTTAATAAAAAATAGTCTGAAATATCAAAGGACAGAGCCATCCACAGATACAAGCCATGAAAGTCAAGGAGTGGTGACCCATGTCTCTCATCCCAGCACCCAGGAGGCAGAGATCCATCTGGATCTCTGTGAGTTCAAGGCCTAACAGTTAGGCAGTGGTGGCACCCACCTTTAATTCCAGCATGTGTGATTCCATGCTTCTGCTCCCAGTACTTGGGAAGCACAGACCTTTAATCCCAGCACTAGAAAAGTTGAACCAGGAAGTGATATAGTTGGGGAAGAAAGAAAGATAAGGCTGGAGGAGGCAAGACTTCTTCCCTTGACCTTCAACTTCCCTTGACAGCTGAGGAAGAAGAGATCTGCAGTCTGAGGATTTGTGGAGACAGGTGTGAATAGTTGGCTAGGTGAGAACTGGTTATAGTTTGTTTCTCTATCTCTCTGATATTTCAGCTGTTATCAAATATTTGGCTCCAGGTTTTTACTGTGATATCAAAAAGAGTTTGTGTGATAATTGTCCAAGAAATCTTATGCCAGGAGAAGGAAAAGGTATTCACTAGAAGTCAAATATGCTTCTCAAATATTTTACATTGCAGAGTTTGACTGACCTAGACCAGGAATGCTTAGATGCATATATCCCTGCCTTCCATTTAAAGTACTTTAAGTGGCGTTTCAGCATTTCATATATGCATATAATCTGCTTTGATCAAATGTACATCTCATCACTCTCCTCCAGCTTCTCCCTATACCTCCACCACTATATCACTATTTCCTCTTAATTTCATGTCTTCCTCCCCCTCCTTCTCTTCCTCTTCCTCTTCTTCTTCCTCCTCCTCCTTCTCTTCCTCCTCTTCCTATTCAAGCACAGAGTCCACTTAGATCTGCCAGTGTGTGTATAGGTACAGGGCCATCCTATGGTAGCATGAGTTCCTTGCAGGGGACCAACTCCTTTAAGAAAGTTGATTCTGTCAAGAATCAATTGACAAAGCTTCTCAGCTAAAAGTGGGACTTCATGACCATCTCCCTCCATTCACACTGGGGTTATTTTTTATCTTGATCTTGCTCAGATTTTGTGCATGCTTTCAAAACCACTGTGAGTTCCTATGCATAAGTGTATTGATGTATATCTGTCTGTGTGTGTGCATTTGTGTACACAAGTGTACCGTTGAGCCTCATAAGGAAGCAGTGAGAGGGGCCTCTTGCAAAGTCGAAAGGCAGGATTCACTAGAAGCCAATGCTGCTGAAATTTTGAACTTTGGCTTCTCTCCAACAGAATCACAATAAAATCAATTTCTATTGTCTAATAAAAAGTGTGATATTTTAGTACCACAAGATATATGGCATTTTTGCATATCTAATATATACAACTAGTCCATAATGTTACAAATACTTTCACTACTCAACATCTTTTGACCTCTGGGCACTTGGACACAAGCATACACACACAACCCACAAATAAATAAATGTTTTTAAAATGCCAGATAATTATATAAAAATAACTAGAATTTCTAATATTTTCATCCTGTTGTAAATGTCCAAGATTTGTTCAAGACTTACTTATTCACCACTGTATTACACATGTCAAAGGAACTTGCATGCCAGACAATATCTATTTATAGCCACTGATGTACATTTTTTTAAAAAAATTACTTATTCTTCTCTCATACAGTGTATCCTGACTGCAGCTTCTCCTCTCTCCACTCTTCCCAGTTCCCCAAGACTTCCCCTCACTCCCAGATCCATTCCTCCAGAGGAGGACTTCCAAAAACATCAAAGAAACATGATACAGGATTCTATAAAACCAGGCACAAACCCTCATATTTGAGGCTGGGCAAGACAACCTAGTAGGAGAAAAAGGGTCCCAAAATCAGGAGAAAGAGCCAGAGACACCCACATTCTCACTGTCAGGCCATCTACCAAGACACCAAGCCAACAACCATAACATGTGCAGAGGACCTAGCACAGACCCATGCAGATTTCATGATTGCTACTTCACTCTCTGTGAGACCCCATGAGCCCTGCTTAGCTGATTCCATTGACCATGCTCTACATGTGTCCTTAACCCTGCTGGTTTCCACATTTTCTCTTTCCCTTCTTCTAATGGCCACCTTGATCTCCAAGGGGAGAGATCCAGTAGAGTCCTCCAACCTGAGCCCTCTCTCTCTGCATAATGTCTGGCTGAGAGTCTCTGCATCTGCTCCCATCAACTTCTGGAGGAAGCTTCTCTGATAATGACTGGATTAGACTTCAATCTATGAATACAGCTATAGTGTGATTATGGTATGTGGTAAATATTGTCCTTCCTACTGGTTTAATAAAAAGCTGATTGGCCAGAGGCAGACAGGAAGTGTGAGTAGGATAACCAAACTAAGAAAACTCTGGGAACATCTCAGAGCAGAACAGAGATGCCAGAGAATCAATCACCAGTGAGAGGAGACACCACAGAGATGCCAGGAGACACAACGAAAAAAAGTTGAAATATTGCTGAGAAAAGATACTGAGCCACATGGCTGAAGAAAATAAGAATAATGGGTTAAGATGAAGGAGTTAGCAAGTTATATGCCTGGCTGGGCCCTAGGCTGATCAGTATAAAATTAACACAAGCATCTGTGTGATTATTGGGGCCTAAGCAGCAGTGGGGCTGTGAGTGTCTGAACCTCAAGGCTAGGTTGAAAAGGTTGGCCAGAAACATAATACAACAAATGGTAGCCCAATGTGGGCGATATACACCCACATAAAGCTTGAGAAAGATTAAAAAAATTCTAGAGCACTGAATTGGAGCTGAAAAGCTGCATCTGAGTTGGGTCTTTGATGGGATCATGGTACAGGGACACTGTAGTGTTCAGGCTTGACTTAGAAAATGGCCAGCTTTTAGAGTGCAGCTTAAAAGCTGCAACAAGGCTGGTTCCTGAGCCTCAATGTAAGAAGCAAGCTGCTTATGGTAAATTTAAGGTTTCTATTATCACAGGCAAAAGGGAACAGAGTCAAAGAAGGGTTCTTAGTAACAGCAGCATTTTCTTCGGAAAGCTCTGATTGCTGGAGACAAGCAGAGGCTTGGCTTTTTAAAGAGAAGCTTCCTAATTCAGCCTTAGAGACAAACACTTGTGAGTCTTTTAAGAGGCCCTGCTGCTAAATACTTAAATGGAGTTCATGAGCAGCAGATGGTAGTGCTTTACTGGGTAATTATATGGACCCTAAAATTCCCCAGAGTATTAATTGTGGGTCCTATCAGTACCTTGGCTAAAAAGCTAAATTCTATGAAGCTAGATTAAGAGCTGGGTGGAGCCAGCCAGCCTCTCTAGCCCAACCTTTAATCTTTAGGCACACCTTGGCAGATTAAGGGTGTGGTCAGAAACAGAAAGAAATAAAGGGAGCTGGGTGGAGTCAGCCACCCTGGCCAAGCCAAGATGTGGTTAGAAACAGAAAAAGATAAGAAATAAGAGATTGCAGTAAAGACTGATTGAAAAAAAAAAGTACATGGTTTAGAGTGTGTTTAAAAAATATATATGTAGGCTTGAGAGAGAAAATAAAAAGAGAAAAGGATAAAAAAGTCTTTTGAAAAGAAATAGAGTAAAAAGAAATAGTAATAAGCCACATAAATATGGAAAATACAAAGAGTGTCTGGATACTGTATGCTATTGTCTTGACTTTTAAGTTTTCTGACTAAAAATTAAGTGGTATATGCTGCTAAAAGCTATTTGATTATAAATGCTGTTGAATTAATTCAACCTATGTACTTTGTAAATGAGTTGACTTTAAAATTGAAATAAAAAGATATGCTGCATTGGAAAAGAGATTTTCTTTTTATCTGTACAGAAAATGAGAAGCTGTGGATTTATTCCCAGTTAAAGAAAATAAAGATTGGTCAAGGAAGACCCCTTGAAAAGTCTCCAGTGGAAACAGAAGGCCGAGATGATTCAGCATTTCAGAGGACCTCTGTCACAATTTCCTTTGAGCTCCGCATCCAAAACTACTTGAAGGAGGCTGGCTGAGATTACTCAGCCTTAGAGACTACTCCACTGAAGACTTGTCCATAATCCTAAATTTTTCTTTGGATCCCCATGGGATTTCCAGTGCCCCCATTCAGCAGGAAGTAGTCTGGAGAACTACACCCACATTCCCAAAAAATAGATTATGGATGTCTGTGTTTGTTTACAGTGTTGATTATAAGTTGCTATAGATAATGAGAAAAAGGATATAAGATTTGGAGTTCTACTTGCTTTAAAAAAGAAAAGAAGGGGATATATAGTGGGATTATGGCATGTTGGAAATATTTGTCCCTCCTACTGGTTTAATAAAAAGCTGATTGGCTAGAGGCAGATAGAAAGTGTGGGTGGGGCTACCAGACTAAGAAAACTCTGGGAACATCTCAAACAAGAGCAGAGATGCCAGAGAATTGCCAGTGAGAAGAGATCCTGCAGAGATGCCAGAAAATGCCTGGTGGATGAACTGCCAAGAGAAGCAGAGGAAAGAAGCTGAAATGCTGCTCTAAGAAAAGATACTGAGCCGCATGGCTGCAAAAGATAAGAAAGATGGTTTAGTTTAAAAGCAAGAGCTAGCTAGCAGTATGTCTGGGCCCTAGGCTAATGAGCATAAAATTAGTGGAAGCATCTGTGTCTTTCTATGGGACTATGAAATTGTGGATCTGCAGGTCTGTGGGTCTATGGTTCAGTGGGTCTGGGTCATAGAACTTTGAGGCTAGGCCTGAAAGTCTAGGCCAGACTTCATACAACATAAGCAGAATATCATTTGGAATCATTTTATTTATTTAAGCCAGTTGTATTTGGTTCTACCCTAGATCTCTGGGCTGTCCAATCTCTAGTTCCTGGTCATCCAGGCAGAGTCAAGCATGGGCTCCCTCTCATGTTATGCGCTGCCTCAAATTGAAGTTATTGGTTGGCCACTCCCACAAGTTCTGCACCAACATTGTCCAAACACATCTTCCAGGTTGTGAACCAAATTGCAGGTCAAAAGTTATGTGGTTGTTGTCTCAGTGCCACCAGTGGAAGCCTTGCCTGGTTACAGAAGATGGATGGTTCAGACTCTGTATTCCCCATTAAAAGGAGGCCTTGGAAGGGTCTGTGGATTACAGCATGATTATCATTTATTTAACAGCTAATATCCACTTATAAATGAGTATGTACCATGTTTTTCTGGGTCTGTGTTACCTCACTCAGGATTTTTTCTAGTTCTTTCTATGTGCCAACAAATTTCATGATGTAATTTCTTAAGTAAATTTTTTAACATTTTTTCCACACCCACCACTGTTCTCCCTCCCTCTCCTCCTCCTTGTCCTCCCCCAGTCCTCCCCTCCATCCCCAGATCCATTCCCCAGGGAGAGCAAGGAATCCCAAGGTGAGTCAATTCTGTCTGGCATATCCAGTTGAGGTAGGTCTGAGTCCCTCCCCTGACTCACTGTCAAGGGTGAGTAAGGCGTTCCTCTGTGGGGAATGGACTCTGAAAAGCCAGTTCAAGGACTAGGAATAAACTCGGGTCTGACTGCAAGAGGTTCCAAAAACTGCCTGTGCCATTCAACTGCCATCTACATTTGGAGGGATAGGTTCTTTTTCATAAAGTTTCCTCAGCTGTCACTTCAGAGTCAATGAACTTCCAGTAGCTCGGGTCAGCTGTCTCCGTAGGTCTCCACATAATCCTGATCCCTTTGCTCATATACTCTCTCCTCTCTCTCTTCAGCTGGACTTTGAGCTCGACCTGGTGCTTAACTATGGATCTCTACTTTTGCTTCCAACAGCTGCCGAATGAAGGTTTTATAATGACAATTAGGGTAGTCATTCACTTGATGACAGGGGAGGTCTTGTTTAGACACCCTTTCCATTATTGCTTGGAATCCTAGCCAGGGTCATCTTGTGGATTCATGGGTGTTTCCCTAGCACCAGGTTTCTCTCTAACTCCACAATGGTTTCCTCTATTAAGAAATATATTTTTTTGTTCTCCCTCTCTGTTGCTCCTCCTACTCATGATATCATTTTTAAAATTGCTAATACTCCATTGTGTGATGTACCACATTTTCTTTATCCATTCTTCTGTTGAGAAAGACATCATTACTTAAAAAAAATGTTTTACACTTATTTGTGTATGAGGAAGGGACATGTGTAAAGAAGAAAATTGTAGGAGTCAGTTCTCTCCTTCCATTATGTGGGTTCTAAGAACAAAATTCAGGTGGTCAGATGTGGGAGTAAGCACACTTACTCAATGAGCCATTTTGCCAGTCCCCAATATTTTTTATATTTCAAAATGCAAATTTATCTGTGGTATTTAAAACAGATAACAAAACAATCCCATGCATCCCAGGCTAGTGTCAAACTCAATATGTAGCCAAAAATAACTCTGACCTTCCTGCCTGAGATTGCAATGCTGGGATTATAGGCATGTGGCACTTTTTAGCATTTGTGTGGTATAGGGGAATGACTATTGAACCAACCAGTCACTATGTCAGCCCTCTGAGGGTTTTCTAAGGTCAAAATTCAATGTAGAGTATAACTAGCTATTAACTCTCTGTGTCTAAAGCAGACAGCCTTTAAAATGTCATTCTGCTCTTAGAAACATTTATATAAATGAATTATCTTAGAAAAGAATATATTACTTATTAAAGCAACTGCTGCTTATGCTAATTTTGCCAAGCTTTTGATGACATAGTAGACTTATCTTAAAAGTCTAAGTTCACTTAAGTTATCTGTGTAAGTCTTTTAGATGGCTACAAACAACCATTTTAATACATTTAAGACCATTTAATACTCTATGTATCTGTGATGGAAATGTATATAGACATATTTTTGAGCTTGATATTATATGGGACTTTGCAGAGTTAAAGACATGTAGTGAAGGTAAAGAGATTCATACTCCATTTTATTCAACAGGCCTGTTTGGATTTCAACACTTACACAACAGAATTCTTCTGACTTTTTTGTAGTAAGAGGTTTCTGGCCTGTCCGGCCATAAGTCTGGAGATTAAGACCCACTTGAAGCCCTACTGCTGCTTAGCACCAAATAATCACACAAAGTCTTATATTAATTTCATGCTGATTGGCTTATGGCTCAGGCATATTGCTAGCTAGTCTTGCATCTTAATTCAACCCATTTCCATTAATCTGTCCTGCCACATGGCCCGTGGCTCACCTGTGTTACTTTTGCATGTTGATTTCTGGGTGGCTAGATGGTGGCTCTGTCTGACTCCACCCTCCTTCCCCTATCTGTGCTCTGATTTCCCCACCTACTTGTAGGATGCCTGCCATAGGTCAAGACAGTTCCTTTATTATTCACAGTACACAGAAAGACATTCCACATCATGTCTTGTTTTGATTTTGAGACAGGAACTTATGTACACTAAGCTGGCCTCAACTGAGCTTCTGTCTTCTTGCTTCCATGAGATTACAGGTGTGCAACCAGGACTTGTCTAAGACACTGCTCTTTTTAATTAGTTCAGAGAGAGAGAGAGAGAGAGAGAGAGAGAGAGAGAGAGAGAGAGAGGGAGGGAGAGAGCACACCTGCCATTTGGCAGTCCGCTATCTAAAACCTGGCCCACCTCTATTAGTTTTATTGTTTTTGTATATGAGGCCACCTTAATATTCCTAATAAGTTAAAGACTAAGTTTTGCTTCAAAGGAGAAAGTAAATCTACAAAGGACTTCTGTGTAGTTCTGTGTAATGATGCTCTAGCTGCTGGCTCTTTTACACACTCTTGTATTCTACAAACCTTTCATGATACAAAGCTTAGGACTCTATCAAGCTGGTGCCCTCTGAACTAGAACTGTTACAGATAATATTACCCAGGTTTCTGTTCATTAGTTAATTCAAACTACTTTTAAGTAGCTTTCTTGTTGTGTTTTATATGTTCCCTATAAAACTTAGTAACTGGTGTCTGCTAACATTTTGTAGAAGTATAACCTTTATCAAAAGAACTCAACCGTTTTTTTTTTTTTTGGTAGGACATTGCAAACAGGACTCCAGGCCCTCTTAGCCTAGCAGTCCTACCTGCATGCCTTTAACGTCTGTGTACTTCTAAGGTCTTGAATTTGGCATTAATTTATTAGCATATGTTACCCTCCCACATGTGACCACACTAGCCAATGTGAATCTCATCCTATGACAAGGGAACACGAAGCTCAAATTATTTGATTATTCATTGACATCTTCAGAGTAAAGCGTTTGGAATGGTGGTATTAGAATCAAAAGATGTCATGCTGGGCCTGGCAGCACTTATGTGAACTTCCGGCCTTTGGAGGGCTCAAGCAAGGGAATGAATTTAAGGCCCACATGGGCTTCACACCAAGTCCCTCTCACAGCACCAACACAACAGGGGTCAGTGGTGCCAGTCCGTCCTGCCACTATGAAGACAGCCCTACTGCAAGGTGACCTCGGGCTTTGAAAGTTCATTCCTATTTCTACTCTGCCATTTGCTTCAGGCCAAGCCACTCTAACTCCTTATCTTATTCACTGGGCAAAAAACATTTGGGGCAAACTTAACCACCACAGGAAACAGAAACAAACCTCTGGAGCTTTTCTTGTTTTCTCATAAAATACGAGGTTAAGGAGTCTGGTGGAGCTTGGTATGTGGCTCAGTGATAAAGCACTTCCCCAACATGCTCCAGGCCACTGTGGGTTAGAGGAGGAAGATGTCTGCAGTGTAACAAGAACTGTGTTGGTAAATACCAGATACTGAAGACTCAGCAGAATACAGGGGTAGAGGAGAACACACCTTTATACAATAAATCTATATCCTCAGAGGTGATACCTATTAGATGTGGCAGGATCAGGCTATCCAATCCAAACAAAAAAAACAAAACAAAAAATAAAGACTAATAAAACCTGTCAAGACAAAAATAAGACAATTTCTCAAAACACTCTGCTTCTAAAACCATTTGTCAGATATCCTAGGCCTATAGACAAATAAAACAAAAAAACAAACAAAAAAGAAGCAGCTCCTACATTGCAAAAAAGCTGAGTAACTGTCCAGATAGCTGACTATTACTGTCTTCTACTAAATTTTAAAAGTTACTTGCTCATGCTTCCAGTTTATTCGGGTAATATATTTTCCTTCTCAGATCTCTGACAGAGCTAAAGACTAGATAGTTAAAGTTACTACCATCTCATATTTTAGCTAAGAACATTTAGGTATTAGATTCCTATTATTCAAGATAAACAACTTGAATCTCTATATACTGCCACTTACCAAGATTCTAGACATTTAAGATATACTTTGTCTATTGTTAGTTGTACTTGGACCTTGTTTATATTTTTTGCTTTTTCTCTCTCAGAAATTATCTTATAATTGTCTCTATTGTATATAGTTTATATTTAGTTTTAAAACTTTCTTAGACAAAGGGGGTGATGTGGCAGGATCAGGCACTATTTAGAAAGACCGAGAGGTGTGGTTTTGAGGTCCTGAAGACCCCTGTGTGCCCTTCGAAGATGGGTTGCATGCCGCTTCCCCTTCCTGTTCCCCACGTTCTAAGAGGGAGGATCATCTCCACTGCCACTGCGTGGGACATTTCAACCCTCTAAAAACTGCTCTAAAGTTCAATCTTATATCAGTATAAGTTTCATACAAACTCTTTAATAAATATTAATCCTTTTATATAATCAGTTACCAGTAAATAATTCCTACTATATCTAGACTCATGTTGGTATCCAACTTCTAGTACTATATTTCCTTATTAATTTTACACAGTTGTGATCTTTCAATTTTATTAGTTTCTAAAAAGAAATACAAAATACACTGGTTATCAGAGAAAATTCACATAAACCACTGTCTTTGATGCCGATCAGCTTTAGCGTTTTCAGAATACATACAAACTACATTTAAACCTCAAGAGTTTGTTTTAATAGGGAACATAGGTAGATCTATATGATAAAGAGTGTAAGCTATCAATTCTAACATAGATGCAGGAACCCATGGTTGGCATCAGAATGGGCAAGCCACAGAACCTAAGAAATGGTGTTAATTAACCCCCATACCCCCACTCGTCTCAGACAAAGGGGACAAACCACTGACAGATGCTCAATAGGGACCCATGACTGTGCCTCTGCTATAATCATTTGGCTCTAACACGATGTCAAGGATCAAGTCTTTTGTAAAAGATGACTGCAGCAGCTTTATACTTACAAGACATTTTGGATATCCTGTTGGATGTAATGACTGTCAATAGGCCATATGCTATGGTTCTCTATTCTCACTCATGGGGCAGGAAGAGAAGTTCCGATCTGAAGAAAGCAAAATGAGCAGAACAAGAGTCTCCTAAAAGCTGTGACTTGTTTTCTAACTCACTGAAATAGAAAAATAGGAGATAGTAGTAGTATGCAAAAATATCTCATTCTTTATTTTAAGGATAATTGTCATTAATACAGGAAGAACTGATACTGTAAAAATCAGAAAAACATTAGCATTCAATGAACAAACACCCAAGCTCAAGGTTGATCAGGAATGTATGTTGGCATTGTTCCGATGGAGGAAGGATGTATGCTAGCCTTCTTAGACAGCTGCTATCGAGTGAATAAAGGCCAGTTCTAACAGGGCTACAGTATGCTGGCTAGTGACTTGTGGACACATCTGTTCCAGACAGTCAGTGTTATTCAAAGCACAGTCTCTGACATTTTAGTTCTTCAGCCAGAAGCAAGCTGAGGCTTTCCTGGTGAAATAGAGCTTATTCATGCAGATGCTGTGTGAGAGAGCAGGGAAGGCCAAGAGGCCACTGCAGAGGTTCAACGAGAACCCAACTCGATTTCAAGAAAGCAAATGACACAATGACAGGTGGTGTTAGAAATAGGAGGGCTGCACTTTCTCATTCTGGATTCTTTATGAGAATGTGGCAAATAAAATAAAACCATCAAACAAAAACAAAACAAAACAAAAGCCACACGGGGACCTTTCAGTCCCTCTAATTGTACAGTAGAAGGGAAGAAATGAACATAACTGGGTTGTCATTAAATTCTTTGAATACTACAATAAACTATTATTTGTCAAAAAAAAAAAAACCCAAAATCATGACTGAACAAAAATGGAAAGGACTGGATGTCATGATGTTAAACAAAGGAAGCCAGACTCAAGAAAATAACTGAATACATTTTCTCTCATTTACAGAATCTGAGGTAAACATTTCCATTGGAAAGGGAGCTGTCTGGGAGGAAGAAGAGAATCAGGAGATGGAGGAGAGGTAACGAGGGTGGGTCTAACCAAAGCACATTGGACAGACACATCGAAGAAAATGAAACTCATTACTTCATACAATACACACTAACAAAAAGAAAAAAAGCCATCAATTTGAATGCATTTTATGTCAAATACTGAGTCAACATTTATACTAATGATTAATAAACTACAAACCATTAAAAAAAAAATACAGTCTGTCCCAGAACTTACTCAGTCCTTCTTCTTCAACGATTTCATCTACAGAAACTTCTAAAAGAAGTTGGCATACTTGTAAATCATTGGCATACTTGTAAATCATGAAAACATGATGCTTTTTATCAAAACATAGGCAAGGAATTTCAACTGAGGCCAAGGATATATTTTCACCAAACATGTTTCATTTCTTTGCATTCCACATCACGTAAATGTATCTATTTTCTTGAAGAAGTGAGGGCAGCTGGACTCTGCGTTCCAGCCCATGTTGTGAGCTCCCGAAGTCTCCAGCTGGGGAAGGGTCTGGTATCTAAGTGCTCTCCTGAAGTCTGCAGCTAGGGAAGGAGCCGGTATCTAAGTGCTCTCCTGGAAACCATTCTCTGTCTCACTCCATCGTTCACTTTTTCTTTTTAAACAGGCCTGGAGCAGCACCCTTTACCTGGCGGCGCCCAGCCACCACCTTCCTTCCTTTCCCAGCCTTCCAGGACACTGGGGGAGTTTTTGCCCTGGCATTTTTACCCCTCTTGAGTGGCTTCTTTTCTTTGTGTACCTTCATGTGCTGCCTCAGGTGAGAGCTCTGGCTGAAGCATTTGTCACATTCCTCGCACTGGTAGGGCTTTTCTCCAGTGTGGGTTCTCTGGTGCTGGATGAGGTGGGAACTCTGGCTAAAGCATCTGCCACACTCATCACAGCAGTAGGGCTTCTCTCCAGTGTGAATCCTCTGGTGCTGGATGAGATTGGAGCTCTGTTTAAACCTTTCTCCACACTCATCACACTTATAGGGCTTCTCCCCAGTATGGATCCGCCTATGCTGAATGAGGTTAGAACTCTGAAAGAAACTTTTCCCACAATCAGCACATTTATGGGACTTCTTCCCTGTATGGATCTTCTGATGCTGAAAAAGAGTGGAACTCTGACTGAAACTCTTAGAACATCTAGTACATTTGTAAGGCTTCTCATCAACATTTCTTCTCCGTCTACTTAAGCCTGAGTCGAATCGAATGGCCATGCCCCATTTCTGCCGCTGGCGGGCTGTCTTACGCTTGTTCTCATAGGCTTTGCCTTGGCTTGAGCTTCGAGAAATAGCCCCTTTAGGTTTTCCTAACCTCATGATGAATATCCAAATGTACTGTGAACAGATTCTACTGTCTTCTGAATTAAGGTATCAACCCAGAATTTTCTGCATGTAGAAGAAAAAGAAAACCGCAGATCAAAATGGCATCCATATTTAAATCAAAGCACACTTAACACAAAACAAGTGTGATTTTAAGAGAAAAATACTTGTTAGGTAATTCTAACTGCACAAGTTAAACTTAATAAATATCATCAATTTGCAACTCTACCATGTTTGCACAGGCAGAAGAAAGCATGAAGGAAAACATTTTAGGGAGCAGCAACAAAAATATTTTGAAAGACTAAAAAGTAAAAGCAAAATAAAGCCTCAAAGGAAATAGAAAATAGCTGCAAAAGACCATTGATCTTTCTGCAGTAGGGTATTTGTTTCAGTGTTGACTGAAAAATTTCTCACTAAGTAGCAGCTACCTAATATATTAAATTTGAAAGAAATGACAGATTATGCCCCTTAACCATAGATCCCCATGTATTCTGATTTGTTTGGCTATTTCGGCTGATGACATCCTAGCAAACTGTGTAGAAGATGGAAGCTACTCTGTTAAAACATTTAAGTACTAGGTAAGAAAATCTCAAGAAATGCTTCACTCATTTAAGGTTGTCTGGAGGCTGTTTAAAATATCAAAACAAGCCCCACCCCACCTCCACACAAATGCCAAATAGGTGGCAATGTGGGAGGAATCTGGCTGCAAAGCAAAACCTTTAAGGTGTCTTGGGTTAGGAAGCCTATTTGCAAGTTAGTAAGTGTCCTGAGTTTTCTTGCATACAAGCATATAAAGTAAGTAAATAAAACCAAAAATGACATTTTGTTGTTGTTTTTCTTCTTCTTTATTTTGCTGTCTAATCACGCCTCAAGCGTTAAGGGTGAGCAGGACTTTTTTTCTGGGTGTTTAGTAATTTTATCTGCTGTAGCTGCAGTAAACAGAAAAAGCAAACTGTCAACAACACAAAGGGAGAGCAATCACCTGTTAACTGTTTCAGTTACGCACAGACCACCTATTACATGGGAGACACTGTGTGGGGTACAGGGCACTCAACAGCTATAATGGTAATGACACATTTTTAAGCACATCTTTTTAAGTACTGAGGAAGTGGCAACTGATTGGAAATTGATGAATTATGAAATCTACCTATGGGTGAAGTAATCATACTTACAGGCAGCCTATGTGCACTATCTTATTTTTAAGGATTTTATACAGCTTTATGCAGGCATATTGGGTTATGAGTTTGTAAACACAGACACAAAGCACACCCATCCCGGCCTGATTTCTCACTGGCTGATCTGGGGGGTCCATCGCCTCCCTCCTCCAACACCAAGTCCGATGTTCTGAGTTCCCCAGTAGGAGAAAGGCTCGGTAAAGCTAGGTGATGGAGCCTCGGGTGCTGGGAACCTGTCTAGCAAGCATACATCTGCTTCCTCACCCATTCGTGAGTGCAACAAAGCCTGCACCAGCTCCCGGCAAGTCGCTCACAATGGCCCGGTGCAGCCGGAGCATTCCTCTAACGGAGTCTTTATCCGCGACAGGCCAAGGCGCCCAGGCCGTAGCTCACCCCAGGCCTAGGCCGTCCTCTTTGCGCTCGCTCGGCTCCGTGCCCCGTTCAGCCCCATCCGATACCCACCCAGGCTGATCCGCAGCATGGAGACTCACCGCACAGGCCGCTACACTGTTCGTCTCGCGCCTCGCCCGCCGGAAGTGCGGGCTGTTAGGGGAGCTGCGGGCCGCTCTAGGAAGAGGCGGAGAGACCCTCTATGGTCCCCTGCTCACACAGCTCAGTTCTGCAGATTCTTCCGGTGGTGGTCCTTTCGTATTTCTCTCCCACCATTCGGAAGGCAGACTCCAGGACCGCAAAGCTTGCTACCTGCTCTCTTCTCTTTGCAGTGCAATCAACCTACAAAGAAGTTGGTATTTGTTACGTTTTTTCCAAAACCAGCCTGCAAATTGCGTTTTTAGTATTGAATATTCTATAGTATTCTATACTAAATGTATAGAAAAATAATATAAAATATAAAACCTAAGGTATTATAGTCATATCTTTCACAGGTGGCCTTATATCGCCAAAAGGCCCTGTGAATGAGAATTTCTGCAGAGGCTGACTCAAAACTGCAGTGATGAAGAGAGATTGGGATGTTGCAGATCCAGAGCGTAATTACAATTTATCTTGGGCTGTATTTAGCCCCTTACGTATCCATTCCTTGCTCACCTCTGTGAAAGTATGTGTAACATCCTGACAGATAAAATATCTTTGGAATGTATTACTTAAAACCCCTTTCTCCAATCAAAGGCTAAGAATGCTATTAGATAACATCTATAGCCGAGATTTCTCTACAGGGCTGTAATCCATCTCTGATGTTTCCACAAATATATTTAAAAGGGTCTTGATTTATTACTTTCTTTGTTCTGTTACTGTAAAAGACTAGTTGTAAAAACCTTCACAAGACTAGCTGCAGGTTGGAACGTGAGATTTGGGTAATCTAAACCAGTGTTCCTTGGGCCATGGTCACTTGTGTTCGACTCCAGGGTAAACTGGTATGCCTTTGAAGTGAGAGCTATAGTTTTGAATCAGCCACTCCTCTCAGAAAGAAACAAATAAATTCAGTTTTCTGGGCAGGAACCTCAGCTTGGGGAGGAAGTTTGTTCAATGGCACACTGAGAGTGAGCAGCCTTGTTTGGAAAGGCCTCTTTTACTCCTCCCAGTCCAAAGGCTTCAGATTGATTACATATGCTGCAGGCTCCCTCACTGTCGAGGATCAGTATGGGCTCAGGACCCCAAGACCAAGTTCTAAGCACAAAGAAGATTTATTTGCCCCAGAGGGACAAAAGACAAGGACTAAGACCTGATGCTTAGCTATGGACCTCTGCTTCTGCCTCTATTCAATTCTGGGTTAAGGTTCTATAATAACACTTAGGGTGGTCATTCATTTGATGTAGGGGAAGTCCTGTTTAGGCACCCCTCCACTATTGGCTGGAGTCCTAGCCAGGGAGATCCTGTGGCTTCTTGGAGGTTTCCCTAGCCCCCAGCCTCTTTCCAACTCTACAGAGGCTCCCTCTATCAAGATATTTATCTCTTTTTTTTTGTTCTCCCTCTTTGGTGCTCCTCTCATTCAACCATCTCCTTCTCATAATTTGTTCCCACCTCTCCCTGGTCACTACCTGTTACAATCCCAATTTACTTAGGAGGAGATCTTCTCTATTTTCTCTTCCCAGCAGGATCCCTGGGTGTCTCTCTTAAGTTCCTTCTGATCCCAAGCTGTTCAGGGGTTGTGGTTTTGCAGCCTGGATATTTTTTTTTGCTTTTTGTCTAAAATCCACTTATGAATGAGTACATTCCATGTCTATCTTTCTGGGCCTGTGTTACTTCACTCCTCACTCAGGATGATACTCTACAAATCTGTCCATTTGCCTGCAAATTTTAGGATGTCATTTTGTTTTTTTAAACTACAGGGTAGCACTCCATTTTGTAAATGTACCACAGTTTGTTAATTCATTCCTCAGTTGAGGGGCATCTAGGCTGTTTCCAGATTCTCGCTATTATGAATAATGCTGCTATGAACATAGCTGAGTTAATGTTTTTGGACTGTGCATGTGCATCTTTAGGGTATATGCCTAAGAGTGGTATTGCTGGATGCTTGGGGAGATTGATTCCCAGTTTTCTGAGAAACCACCATACTGCATTCTAGAGTGGCTGAACAAGCTTACACTCCCACCAACAACGGAGGAGTGCTTTCCTTGCTCCACATCTTCTCCAGCATAGGCTGTCATCTGTGGTTTTGATCTTAGCCATTCTAACAAGTATAAGATAGTATGTCAAAGTTGTTTTGATATGCATTTCTCTGATGACTAAAGATGTTGAGCATTTATTTAAGTGTCTTTGCCATTTGTAATTCTTCTGTTGAGAATTCCCTATTTAGGTCTGATTCCCATTTTTTAATTGGATTATTTGGGTTTTTGGCTTCTAGTTTCTTGAATTCTCTATATATTTTAGAGATCAGTTCTCTGTCAGATGTAGGGTTGGTGAAGACATTTTCCCAATCTCTAGTCTGTTGTTTTGCCTTATTGATGGTGTCCTTTGCCTTTTAGAAGCTTCTCAGTTTCAGGAGATCCTATTTATTACTTGTTGTTCTTAGTGTCTGTGCTACTGGTGTTATATTTAGGAAGTGGTCACCTGTGCCAATGCTTTGAAG
This sequence comes from Sigmodon hispidus, assembly GCA_004025045.1. Taxonomy (NCBI): domain Eukaryota; kingdom Metazoa; phylum Chordata; class Mammalia; order Rodentia; family Cricetidae; genus Sigmodon; species Sigmodon hispidus. Next base: position 194,111 of record PVIH01001737.1, on the reverse strand, counting down.
AATATTTCTCACTTTCTTTTCTATCAAGTTCAGTGTAGCTGGGTTTATGTTAAGGTCTTTGATTCACTTGGATTTGAGTTTTGTGCAGGGTGATAGGTTTGAATCTGCATTCTTCTACATACTGCATCCACTTACGCCAGCACCTTTGTTAAAGATACTATCGTTTTTCCATTGTATTTTTTTAGCCTCTTTGTCAAAAATCAGGTGTTCCTATGTGTGTGGATTAAGGTTGGGGGTGTTCAATTCAATTCCATTGATCCACAAGTCTGGTTTTATGCCAGCAACAGGCTGTTTTTATTACTGTAGCTCTATAGTATAGGTTGAAGTCAGGGATGGTGATGCTTCCTGAGGTTCTTTTATTGAACAGGATATTTTTTGGCGATCTTGGGTATCCTGTTATTCCATATGAAGTTGAGTATTGTTCTTTCAAGTTCTGTAAAAAAAAATGTGTTGGGATTTTGATGGGGATTGCATTGAATCTGCAGATTGCTTTTGGTAAATTTGCAATTTTTACTATGTTGATCCTTCCTATCCAGGAACATGGGAAATCTTTTCATTTTCTGATATCCTCTTCAATTTCTTTCTTCAGTGATTTAAAGTTTTTGTTAAACAGGTTTGCCACTTCTTTGATTGTAGTTACCCTAAGATATTTAATGCTATTTGCAGCTATTATAAAGGGTAATGTTTCCCTTATTTTTTTCAGCCCTTTTATCCTTAGTGTATAGGAGGGCTATTGATTTTTTTATTTTAGTTAATCTTGTACCCTGCTTCATTGCTGAAGGTGTTTATCAGCTGTAGGAGTTCCCTAGTAGAATTTTGGGGTTCAGTTATGTATACGATCATATCATCTACAAACATAGTTTGACTTCTTTCTTTCCAATTTGTATCTCCTTGTTCTTCTATTGCTTTAGCTAAAACTTCAAGAACTATATTGAATAGATAAGGGGAAAGAGGATAGCCTTGTCTAATTCCTGATTTTAGTGGGATTGCTTTGAGTTTCTCTCCATTTAGTTTGATGTTGGCTGTCAGCTTGCTATATGTTGCCTTTACTATATTTAGATATTTTCCCTATATTCCTGATCTCTTCAGAAATTTTATCAAGAAGGAGTGTTGGATTTTGTCAAAGGCCTTTTCAGCATCTAAGGAGATAATCATGTGTTTTTTTTCTTTCATGTTGTTCCTCATGTCTGGATTACTGCATTTTCTTCCTGACAAATGTCCTTTCAAAGCTCAGTGTGAACCTCTAAAAACCAAGTTAGGTCATGCCCTTTATGTATCCAAAACCTTACAAAGTTTTCCCATCTCAAAACAAAAGTCAGTGACCTGATTGTGGCACAGAAGTCTGACACCTGACATGGTATGTATCTGTAGTGCTAAGAACTGTGCTCAGCAGGCAGTAGGTTCTCAGGACATATCTGTCCTATGAACGAGTCAGGAAGATGCTTCTTTGCTAACAAAATGTCTTTATTTCAATGTTTTTGTTGTTCATTATCTGTCTATGGGCCCATAAAACTGGAATCACCTCATCTGTCATGGCAGATAGGTACATGGAGGACAGATAGTGCTTCAATTTTCTTCTCTGGTTAAAGAAATCTGCTCAAGCAGAGAGAGCTGCTTTTCCAAATGACAGACACCTGAGCTTCATGATGTTTGCATCATGGGCATCAACTCAACAAGCTGCACAGTAGCTAAACTTCCTTTAAGAGTAGATGAAATGGTGTATGGCTTTGTCTTCATTAGCTCTAATTGATAAGCTGACACAGCTTAGAGCCATCTGAAAGGAAAGACTTAACTGAGGAATTTACTACATCAGATTTGCCTGTGGGGGATTGTCTTGATTATCAGTGTACATACCAATGTACATATCAGTGTAGAAGACCCAGTCTACTGTGCGTAGCACCATTTTATGGGCATGGGCAATAATTTTGAACTATATAAGAAAGCTAGCTAAGAACTGGCCTGTGAGAAGGCCAGAAGGAACATTCCTTTATGATTTCTGCTTCAAGTTCCTGCCCTGACTTTTCTCAGTGATGGGCTGTGTCCTGCAGGCTGAAATAACTTCATTTCTCTCCTAAGTTGCTTGCAGTTGGTGTTTTATCATAGCAATAGATATAAAACAGGGCCAAGAACTTTACATTAGAAACATGATCTGTTGTTAATCTTATTACTGCATTGTTGTTACGTGTTGTTGGTGCTCATGGTGAGAGGGGAAACAGCTGTGGGTGGTGGGGGTTAGGAAAGAATTCACTAACAAAAATACTCTGGAATTATCAGTCATAAATTACGACTCTTCCACTTAAAGGTAGATTATTCCTTTTTCCTGTATAGAAAAACAACTGGACCAGCTACAGAGGGTCCAAAGGTATATTAAGGGTCAGTGAAAGGATGATGGATTTTTCAAAGGAGAAAAGAAATGAGCAAAGTCACTGCAAGTGGGTAGGGCTGTGGGATGATTTTTCTCTACACTGTGAATGTTGTGCTACCATTAATTACCAAAGAAGCAAAACAGGACGTAGAAAGGCAGGAAATTCAAGAGAGATACAGGGAGGAGAAAGGTGGGCTTCCAGGATGGCCTGAGTATAGGAACAAGTGTCTATTTACCCTAAAGTAGGTCTTTGTACACAATGACTCTTTCAGATAAGCCGGGGGTGTTTTGTTTCCTTTGGACTGAATGGAAAAGGAAACTCTGGGAATTCCCCACTCTCCGACTTGCAGAAAACCTGTTATAGCCCCACCTCACTCTCTGTGAGGCTCCTTACATGTCAACAGCTGGCTACTACCCAAGTGCGGTTCTTGAGACCTAACTATACTACATGCACCTGGTTGTTTTTATGCTTGCTATCACCTGGGTGTGACCTGCTAGACTTTCCGATTGTCACTGATGAGGGGCAGAGGAACTGGAAGCTGATAAGGACAGCCCATGGCCTGCTCTGTCTACAGCATAGCATGGTTGACATAGTTCTGATTCCCTCCAAATCACATGAGAAGACTACATAAGCCCATTCTCCTTTCCCTGGGACCAAGGAGCAAATGGATCCCAGGGAAAGGCTTTGTTTTGTCACTGAGAAATTCTAAAGATTAGTGCGTCAGGAAAACAAGCTTCCCTTCCCCCTCCCCCCTTTTTTTTTTTTTTTAAATCTGTTTGGTCATTTGTACTGGACAAACAATCCTGTTTATCCTGAGCTCGGGACTTTTGCAATTGTGTGATCATGCTGATTTATTTCATCCTGTGCTGTTGTTATTCTGAGTTCTGAGGACAGACCTATTTTGGAAGACATCGATTTCTGACTGGGATCTTCACTTTATCTCTAGACATCTTTATTATCTGAGATAGGGAGGCCTGCAGTTCAGGCTTCAGACTCCATGACAGATGGTACTCCTAACACACTGTGAAACCACAGCTTCTGCACTCTCAACTTCTCCTGTTGCTGTGCCCCACAAAGGCAACTTTTCCAGTTGCCTCCAAAGATCAAGTGTGGTATGTCAGTCTAACATTTGCAAAAGCTTCATAGGATGCAGCAGAGGGCATTTCTCTTTTTCTTTGCAACGTGCTGGAATCTCTCCCAACTGTGTTATTCAGAAATTAGCTTTGGTAATATCTTTAAAGTAACACATAATGCTAATGCTTTGATAATATCTTTAAAGTAACACATAATAAGGAAGCCTTAGACAATATTTTGACAATTGTGAAACGCCACTGAGCTGGCTGCCTCTCCCAGTGTTCCTTGTTTCAGTGGCTTTCCCAGCACTGAGTTCCTGCCTCGGGATGGAAGGCATCTCTAGACCTCCAGTAGCACTCAGTCTTAGCTATCTGCTCAATATCTGGTCTCCTTCTCAAGAACTTAACTGTTTCTCCAGAGTCTGACTGCATCTCTGAAATCATCCTGGGTCTATCTCTGTTCCTTCAAGATCTAGTACAGGCCTGGCATGAAACAGTCAAGTTGGTTAATTTCTTTTGAACAAAGGACAGTCCTAGAGCTGAGGCTATAAATCCAGGCAGCAAAATCACTTGGGACTTCTGCTGTATTCATTTTTTTTTTTAAAAAAAAATTCCTGAGCCCCTGTTTGAAAGATTCCTGGTACACATCTGATGCTACAATTCTGCAATTCAGGGTGACTCTGTTGCTCAGGCTACCCACGGACCATCACCAGTTGAGACCTTTCTTCTGTTCTAAGGTAGAACACCAGTCTTCAGCTCATGCATGAAGTGAAGGAGTCTTGTAAATGTCAAAGGTGGATGGTGTCTCTGCCAACTACACTCTTGATAGTGTGGTAGAAGAGCTTTGGAGATGAGAAGAATGGGTCAAGGTAGTAATAAACACAGAAGAAAAAGGCACAGGAAAGCTTGGCTCTTGCAGTTTTTGTTCGACACAACAGATGTTTATTAAGCACCTAAGAAAGTTACAGGTCCAGAAGGGAGAGAGAAGGCAGGAGAATTTAGCCAAGTCTCCCTTGGCAGCTAAGTATCTCTATGAAGACAGAGCTGGGTCTGGCAAACCCAGGTATGACATCTACCCTGCCCAGTGACTCCATACTGCCCTGCTGTTCTTAGACTCAACTCTTCAGGAGTCCATGAGCAGTTTCCATGTGCACTGCATTGCAGGCCTTCATCACACTGTTTTGACCAATGATTCCATGACTAATGTAAACTGTTGCATAGTTTCACAAATAAAGTTTTCTCATTCATCCAGAAATTTCCATCAGTCAGCAAACAAATCGTTCTATATCTGGCCCAGGGAATTAGAAGCCTTTTGTCCCCAAATGGACATTTTCCCTTAGTGCCAAACTTGGATGGAACATATTGAGAGCTGTCCCTACCAACTAGAGAGGAGCTCAGTCCTGAACAAGAGAAGAGGCATACCAGCATCCACAAGATGTCAGCAAAGCCTACTGAGCATTGCTTTCTGGAGCCACTGTCAGCCAGGATTGTTTGGGTGCTACACAAATCAACCCCCCAACATAATTCCATTGGGATACTTCTTGAAGACAGCTCCTTTCAAGAATTTCTTTGGATCACATTCAGAAGTTAAGGCTGATTTCTGCCAGGAGCTGATTTTAGTAATCTTAATCCTGGTCTAACCTCTGGGCCAGGAATGTTGGCTACAAAAGGAGGCTTGGAGGCCAGGACATCATGGTGAAGTGGTGGTTAGAAGTGAGGCATGTTTCAAAGCTGTTGGCCACTGCTGCTCCAGCAGAGTTCCTGAGTGGCAATAAGAAGCAAGGAAGACAGGGACTTCATGGTTCACATGGATGATAAGGGCGGGGACTTGTGGCCATGCAGAAGCTCTGGGACAGGCACTGAGCAAGCAAATGAAGCCCATTCTCCAGGGGATGGGTGAGATTCTTCTCTCTCAAGCTGGAAATATGCATGAGCAAGGCTGACTATGCTATTCAATCATGCAATATGCCCGGTATTGCAATTTCAATGCTCTTTACTACCTAGACCAGCTTTGTACATAGATCCTAGCTAGCAAGTTCCTGGGTGTCCCTGTGCATTCTCACTATGGTGCCAAGACTAGAGATGTAGGATACTATGTAGTCTGTGGACAGGTTAGAAGAATCATAGGTTCTGGACTCCTTGGGCAGCAGCAACTGGTCAGTAATCAGTTAGGGCTAGGTCCCTGGAGCTCCATGCACACTTGCTACCACAGGCATCCCCAAAGACAAGCACTGGCTAGTTACTTGGCCTCCACCAACTGCTCCAGGCGCTGCAGCATTGTCAGACGCAAGGCTTGGAACCTGGAGAGAAACAAAGCCAAGGGGTCTCACGAAGGCTGGAGGGGAGGGAGATGAGAACAGAGAGAGCCGAGCTCACTGCTTCTAGCTATCTTTATGCTTCACCAAGGATGCTTGATGGGGCTCCAGACTGTGCAGAGCCTCAAAGACAAAGCTTGCAATTCCATTCCAGATTCCTCTAGGGATAGTGATGTGCTAGGATGCCCATCAGGACTATAGATCAGGTTTCAAGAAGATAGTGTCACAGCCAGGCCCATGCAAATAACCTGAGCTTCATCCTTAACCTATACTTTAGATTGCTCTTCCAACACTGAATCTATGGGCCAGGTGATTTCCATATACTATCTATCTGTAAAACTCCATAGTGTCACCACCAATAGGCAGCTTACTCTACAGCCTTCACTGAATCTGAGTAAGGACCAACAGCATAGAAGGAAGCCTGTGGGTAGATGTGGCTTTCCAGGGATATCAGTGTGAAGCCAGAATCCAAATCACTCCCTATTCCCAGGTATGTCCCAGAGTAGAACAGGATGTCCCTCCTTGCCCATTCCCTCTTGAATATTCTTTATACATCCTGCCCTGTGCCACACATCACTGAGGCACAAACAGATCATTGGGACACAAAGCATCATTAATGTCACAGCCTGTCCTGTGCAAGCTTCACTGTTGACCCTTGCTCCCCCAAACAGCAGTCAGAGCTTGAATGTCAACAATCACTGCTTCACACTGGGTCGATACTTCCTGCCTGTTCAAAAACCTTGGACCACGCTGAGGCTCTACCTAGCAGACTCAATGTGATTGCTTTTCCTGAACTTGGTCATTAGTTAAAAATAGAAATCCAACCCAGGTCCCACCACGTTCCTGCCTCTGCCTTTCCTGCCCAGTTTCTTATGGCTCAAGTCCCTCGCTGGAGAAGAGGCCCAGGCTAAATGGATGTATGCTCTAATTCAGAAGGCTACCACCCAGAGTGCTATGAGTACTGAGTAGGTGGGTAGGGAAGCAGTACGGGGGACCATGGTCAGCAGGCCTCCCTACAGCACTTGGGAGGAAAGGAGAAACCTGCCTGCTTGGACAGAGGTATGCCCTGCAGATGTCCTCTGAGGGCCAGGACCATGTCTGGCTGATGAAAAGCTGCTTACTTCATGGTCAGTTTGATAATTTCTCTTTCCTCTTCTTCTTTTAATTTTTCAACAAAACTGTCCAGCACCGGCATTTCGAACTTAATGTACTGAGCCACCTAGAAAATCCAAGAACATAAAAGTCTAATATGTGTTTTCTTTCCCTGGTGTTTTCCATAGTGGTCAAGGCGAAAGTCCTATATCCACAGTAGTTGACTCCCTTCCCACTCTGCTCCTGACATTGCTCTGCTCTGTGTGGTGGGAGAAGGGAACTGCTCTTATCTCAAAGGCAATGATCATCCATTGGAGGAAACGCTGAGCTGAATATTAGGAAAAGCATTCAGTCTTGTGGCATTGTCATACCGAGTGTTCTTGGCATGGGTGGGGAGTGGGAATATCATTGTGTTTAACAATGGAATGAACCTGTACCAGCCCTGGGAACAGCCACAAGGTCTTCTTGGGGACCCATGTTCCATAGGCCCTTTTGTTTAGGGTCTGGACATATGCTTATAAGTTTATCATTGAGATTTAACACCTGGCCCTTGGATGGCCCCAGTTAAGGAGCCCTTCTGTGGGTCTCTAAGAACAAAATAACAAAAGCATGATACAATGAAGGAAAGGGTTTCACTTATGAGGAAAAGGGCAGGGCTGGGTCTCCGAGGACTCCAGTTCTGTGCCCTGAGCTGGCAGGTCAGCTGTGGGGACCTAAGATACACTGCCTGGGAGGACTCTGGCCAACAGCTCCTTCAGAGCCCTGTAGCGTCCCCTCTTTTCCTCCTAGTCCTCCCACGGAGTCAGCCCCACTCACATCATGGGGCACTTCTTCACTCAAGTCGGCTTCCATCAAGAAGATCTTGACAATTTTCTCACAAGGCCCATGCAGGATTCTGGATATCAGTGGGTATTCACAATCTTTTAATTTTATCTGCTCTGAAATAGAGGGCATTTTACAAAATTCATGGGACGTTAGGATTTTACCAAGACAAGAGCATGGTGAAAAGCAGATGCTTAAGGAATCTTTTTCAGACCTCTGTGGGCCTGCATCTTTGAGATATGTGATCCCACTGAAGGGCCAAAGAACTGGCCACCCTAGGTCAGCAACCTGGACTCAGGATTATGTCTGGCTGAGGCCAGTGAGAAGAAACAATGTCTTCCCTCAGTTGTCTGACAGAAAGGCATCAATCAGTTGACGCCTCTCATCTACTTCCTACTAAGAACAGAAAGAAGTTAATTGCCAGACACAACTTCAGATCCCTGTTAGCCCAGAGGCAGGAACAGAGAAATCCATACAGTGAATGCCGTGAAAAACTGTCTTCACCATCATCCATTACCTCCAGATACTTGGGTCTTCCCCTTGTTCACCATCCTGGCTCAAAGTCCCGCCCACCCCTCTTCATCTTCTCGTTTCTCTAAAAGCTGATTTCCTTGCTATGGCAAGGGAGTTCTGGGTACTCCTTTGAGTAATCCATCTCTTCCATGGTCATATGTGACGGTCCATTAAAAAACCAGTTTGTTTCTCTCTTGTAAACCTGCATTTGGCTTGTGTACATCACAGGCCCATCCAATGAGTGTAAGTAGAGGAAAAATAGTTTTCCTTTCTTATAGTATCACTTAATAAAGGCTCAGCTCAGAGAGATTAGGGGCAGAGTAGACAGAGGGGATCACAGTCTTGGGGATACCAGAGCTTCTTAGTGACAAGAAGCTGCTCATGGACTGCAGAGGGGCCCAGAGGTCCCACCAAAGGGTCTAGGTTGTACACCTGCACACAGCCCTACCCTTCTACCTGAGCTACATGATGGCTTGCTTGTGAAAACAGTCCAAAGTCTACCGTGTTTTAGAGGGAGTCTCAGAAAGGAACCAAGTGTGATGGTGGAGGTGAAGGTGCGGGAAGAAGATGGTAAGCCTGCCAAATGAATGCCAGAGGCTAGCACTTACCCCCGGACTCATGGACAGTGTAGAGTGCGAACCCACTGGGACCATCTTCTACCTGCCCAGGAAGGCACAAAAAATCAGAGAACAACATTTCTAATGAAAGGAAGCAGATCTCACCATACTATTCCTTGCCAGGGACACTGCTCAGCGCCCCCCCCTCCACTCCCTGGCAAGGCTGCTCCCCTCTGTTCACACTTACCCGGAACTTGTTGAGCAGCAGGGTGAGCACTTGCTGGGTGGTCATGGTGCTGTTAACCCGGACATTGGTCACTGACCCATAGGCAGGTGTGAACACAGAGGTCTGTGTAGGGGAGATGAATAGGTCAGGACAGGCCCAGAAGAGACACAGGCAATGAGGGCTACTTACTTCTCAGACCACCTATCCCTGCCCATTCATGTAAACCCATAACCATGACGGTTGTTCCTAGACCCGAGGACATTCAGGGAACAATTACAGCATGTGTCCTTAGAGAACTCTAAAGAAGATTCTTAATACTCTACACATCTATCAGTAGTGGCTCTGGATCTTGGAAAGCAGAACTCCAGAAGTGGCTCAGTAGGGTTGGACATGATGACTTCATCCTTCCTGATGACTGTATCAGCATCACAACATCTGTGAACTCAGACTGAACGCTTGCAAATCTACCAACTCTCCCCCCAAGTGCTGTACAAGCAGAGGCTTCCAGCCACACTGGATACCTCTGCCTTCCACCTTCTAGCTTCTTCTCCACACTGCTGCCCATGGTACCACCTTTTAAAATATCCTGAATAACAAAGCATGGTCTGGCCAGCTTCCTGGAGTCCTGTCTTGGCCTTACTACATCTCTCTCTCCAAAAGAGATCTGCTGCTGGTTGAGAAACTACCTCTGTAGAAAAATGCCAGGCCTGTAACCTGTGTAGTCTAATACCAGAATCCACTTTTATAACATCTGCAAAGGCTTTTGTTGGCCTGAATAACGCCTTGAGCATCAACACTCATTCCTACAGATGATGCCAAGACCCCACTCTAAGCGCCCCGTGCTCAAGCTATCTGGGTCTCTTTATTTAAGCATCTGTACATACTTTCTGAGACAGGTTCTGACCATACAGACCAGACTGGCTTAGAACGCAAGATCTTCTTGACTTAGCCTCTTGAGGTCCAGGATTACAAGTGGGTATCACCATGCTCAACAAATTAACTTTTATTTTTTTGTGGTCCTGGAAACTGAACCCAGGGCCTTGCACATGTTAAGCACCAACAAGGACTCTATCACTATGAAATACAGCTTCAGCATTTGTTTTATTTATTTTATTTTATTTTCAATTTATTCTTAAGTAAGGTCTCACTATGTGGCCTTGAACCAGTTACGCTGCTCAAGCTGCCTCAAATCAGGATTATAATACTTTATCACCATGTCTGGTTTATATACATTTTTTTTCTTTTTTTGCACAGGAGGCATGTTAAACTTTTGCCAAGTATCTTGCTTTTTCCTATAATATACCACACAGTTAGCTCCTAGTTTATGATGATGTGACTCATAATTTTTGACTTTAAGACAGAACAAAAAAAATACACATTCATAAAACTGTTATGTTAAATTTTAAGTTTGAGACATCTCACCCCTCCATTAGCATTATGAAATATAATGCTACCCCAACACTGGGGAACAACAGTGTCTGAAGCTCCCAGTGCATGTGGAAAAGAAACCCAAATTCTGCAGAGACTGTGAATCTAAGCTGCGATGTACTGAGGCTTGAGAGCTAGATACATTTCCACCTCATGTTTCAACTTATGATGAGCCTCTCAGGACAGAACCTGACCATAGGTCAAGAGTTTCTGAGTAAGAAATTAACCAGGACACTGTCTGAGGCTTGGGAAACCCTATAAACAGTATAACCATGCCCTGAGCTGTTCCTGTTTTCTGAGAAAGGAAACCTAGAGTTGGGAGGTTAAATACCCAGACAGGATCACCCACCTGCAAAGGACAGTGCCATGATGAAGGATTCTGCAATGCTTGAAGCCCCATGTGCCCACCCTTCCTAATGCTGTGACTCTTTAATACAGTTTTGAGTTTTGTGATGACCCCCACCATAAAAATATTTTTGTTGCTACTTCATAACTGTAACTATGCTACATGGGTCTCTTTATATTATAAACCACAATGCAAATATCGTGTTTTCCAAAGGTCTTAGGTCATGCCTGTAAAAGGGTCATCTGACCTCCCCAAAAAGGTTGTGACCCCCAGGTTGAGAACTACTGCTTTAGGGCCTAAGAAACATGGAAAGTCATTCAGGTTCTTCATGGAGTATGGTCTTGTCAGTGAGGCAGTTTGTTCTGCACAAAGCCTGTCTTCCACATAAAGCCAGCCAACCAAGTAGAAAAAAAAGTCCTTGGATTGTTTTCTTATCCCAGGGGACCACATCTGAATCCACGAAGCCAGAGCAAAGCAGTGAGAATACCTACGATTCCATGGGTCTGGGAGTAAAATCTATGTTATTAGTCATAACAGCCCGGGGAAATGATAGGGTGAAGTCTTAGCACATACACTCAGAAATACAATCTGGAACAGGTATCCCAGAAACTTAATGCTGGGAATTAGAATTTTCCATTGTTGTTTGTGGCTTAAGGAATCTGTACCCCAGTTTCTAAGAACATTAATTGTGTATAGAGGTAAAAGGAGGTGAAGAAAATGTCCTTTTGTTTTGGTTAAAAACTCTTTCTGCAGTCTATGTTCCTTCCTATGAATCACCCTGTGAGAAGTGCAACCGCTTCAACTGGGAGTTTCCCTCTTCATACCCAGTGTCGCAGGATATCGCTTGTTACAGTACACTCCAGGCCGGGCCTACCCAGATGGCTGCTCATTCCATTTTTAGTAACAATCAACATCTCCTTTTATAGTTAATGTGTTAATGGAATGATGTCATTGGGGGAAGGTGATCTTTTCCTAAGGTCAGTACAATGCCTACTTGTACAAAAGGAGACGTGCTGGGAACTCAGAGATCCCCAGGTTCTCTAGGAAAAGACACACATGCTCTGGGCACACCTCAGCAAGCCAGCTTAAGAGGGGTTTCTGGGTATGTGGTATTCCCCTGGAATGACCATATGACGCTGAGTGGGACCCACAACAAGAATGAGTTCATCAAAGATAAACATGAAATTATTATCTGCTTAGGGTTTTTTGCCCCAAACCCATACAACTTAGAGAACTTAGACAGTGGCTATGTGAGGGAAGCCTTGGCTGTGCATGGGGATGCTATGCTGCTGTGGCTAGGGCTCTAAGCACAGGCCAACAGTAGTTATCTTGAAGGCTATTGCTGGATTGAGACTAACACTGAACGTTATAGGGCCTGCTCTTCTGTGCTGGGAAACAAATGGCTGTTCTCTTAGATTCAGGTCCCAGAAAAGAGCAAATGGAGACATCACCTTGTGGTTATAAAAGTGCCCATTGATGGAAAACCGGTGCCGTCGAATCTTCTGGGCTTCGTTGGGTGTCCGGGACTTGGTCCTCCTCTGGATTATACAGCTGGCATCACTCTTTGTCCGCATAAGCTGTGGAATCTCCTCATCCTCCTCTAGGGGTCCTGCAGAAAGAACGAAATGAGAAAGTGAGAAGTTGGAGGAGGTGACTGTCAGTTGGCTTTGTGGCTCCCTGGAACCCTGTAGTCATAGCACACTGTAGTACATCCTTCTGGGAAGGCTGATCTTTGGTTGGATGCTGGAGCTGGGATTTTGTGAGTGCCACAGTGCATCTCATGATAGCCACTGAGGTATGAGGTCACTCTAGCCCTGTTCTCTGAGCACTCAATCAAGGACAGGTCCTTCACTAGGTGCTAAGGAAAGGGGACAGGGATCACAGGAGAATGATCACTGATCTTGGAGCATGAGGATGAGGTCCTAGAGGCTTGGGACAAAAGGGAACAGCACCCACCATTGAATCCCTTCCTTTATATCACAGTCCTTTGCAGGAGACTCAGATGAAGGACACGAGGTGATACTTGTACAAGCCTCTGCTACCTTTTCTATAAAAGGAATGAAGAAGAGTGTGTGGCACCTATCTCCTGCTGACAGATGCTTGGCGGGTTTCTCATGAGACAGCCTAGCAATTCTTCCACATAGCTATTCTTCCAAGACTTCACACCCTGCCCCCCGGCCCAACACAGGCTTTGCTTACCTGAGCTATCTCTGGAAACCTCAGCCTTGTTTGCAGGCTGAGCACTAGGCTTCTCTGTAGTGACCATGCTGTCCTGGGGTGAAGCTTCCTTCCTGAAAAGAGAGAAGCATAGTTCCTAAGTGGATGTGGATAGACAAGCACCCCACTGCTTTTACAGGCAGAACACAAGTGGGGAGCAGCAGAGACTGAATGGGGCAAATTGCATCAGTATAGTAGAAAGCTCCCACAGCATTTTTTGGAAGGACTGGGAGTCTGGCCCTTAGAAAAAGTAACTGTTCTGGGCTGCATGCACAAAATCAATGCCCATGCATTCCTAGGATGCAGGCTCAGTAGGTTAGGACCTGCACATCTGAATGTTGAAAGAGCTTGCTGGGTTTGTTGAGGGTGTTGTGGGTGTAAGTAATCAGGCAAGGTTAACCCTGGGGATCAAATCTCCAGGCCTCTCAGCTGGACTGATTCCCGCCCCAAGCCAAAGAAGATAGCATTGAGCTAGAGAAGGAACAGGTGTACTGAGAGGTAGGTAGCAGTCAGTACACAGGATGTGGAAATGATAAGAAAGGAGAACCCTGGACAACCAGGGCTGTGGGTGGGATTGCTAACAGGATTGCTTTTACCTGGGAGGGGGCATGAGTCATACTTACAACCATTCTAAGAGCCCTATGTGGCTTGAAAGTTTGTACCAATGACCAGGGACACCTGGTGATAAGAGCTGGCATAGGACATGCTTCATGCTCCCAGGGTACTCATTTCATCTGCATGTATTATACTTTAAGATCTGTCTGTCTGCCTGTCTGTCATATTTGACTATGTGAGTTTGTGTGCACTAGTAGCCAGAGCCCATGGAGGCCGGAAGAAGGCACTGGAATCCCTGGAACTGGAGTTAGAAGCAGTTGTGAGCTGTGATGTGGATGCTGGGAATTGAACCCAGGTCCTCTGCAAGAGCAGCAAGTGCTCATAAGCACTGAGCCATCTGTCCAGCTCCCTCATGTTATTTTTTAAAGCAGTGTCTCAGTATGTAGCTTATCCTGGGTTCAAACTCACAATCTTCCTGCCTCAGTTTACTGAAGGCTGTAATCTCCGGCACACCTGAGAGTTTACATTCCAGGAAATTTAATCCAGACATAATCTGTCACTGATGTAAAACAGTAATAGCAGGAAGATAAATTTGTGTGAATATGTAACATTCCCTTCCAAGGAGATGCTGGTGGGCTGAGGACATAGCTCGTTGGTATAGTACTTAGCCCTGGGTTCAGTTTCCAGCACCAAAATTCCAGAGGAAGAAGGATGGTCATATAATCAGACAGGAGCACATCCTAAGTTGGGTTGTATATTGGAGTGGGCAAGATTAGAAAGGCTTGAGGTAGCCACTGAATATGAGAGGGAGATTGATTTGTGCTCTTATGCCTAAGCCCTATACAGCAGGGGCATCTATCCCAAGGCTGAGGAAACTTCACATATAAGCTATGTGATACTCATGATAATGGATGTCATAGAGGCCCCTGGCTTTGCCCCACCTGCCAGGCACTCACTGGAGGTGGTTGGGCCGTTCAGGCATCCAAGAGGAAGACGGCAGGTGTATTCGCTCCCGATCATCCTGCATCTGGAGACGGATGGGTCGTCTGAGTCCCCAGGCAATGTTGAGGAGTCCTTCAATGATCAGAGTGCCTTCTTCCTGTGGGGCCCACATGGGTCAGCCTCTTCACAAATACCAGTTCCCCTAAAGGTTGCTGTTCTTCCTCTTTGTGACCCCCCTCAGAAACAGGAGGCTCAGCCCCCCAAATACATTTCTCCCCCAGGGAAGAGCAAGCAGTGCAGACATGCTTCAATGGATGAGGGCAGGGACCCACAGGAGGAAGCAGGAGGTGTTCTTTCCACTTCTCAGGTCAGGCCTGGTCATGGGCAGAGCAGGAGCCAGCACCGAGCTGCTGAGTCAGGAGTCCCCTAGGACACTGCAAGTGTCTGGCAGGCACGTCCACACTGCCGGGAGGAAGTGCAGCCTGGGGAAGCATGGCCTGGCCACTTGTGCTGGGTGAGGCTCATTGGCTTAAATTGTACCAGGACAGAGCATCCCTCAGCTACCAGATTCTATTGGACACCATGACCCCAGTGTGACCTGCCTTGTCCTTCTCTCCACATATCTAGATAATGCCAATACCGACTAGACTAGCCTGCCTTGAGCTCACTTCCAGTTATGCCCCTCCCCCACCACACTAGTGGGTGTTTGTGGGCTCAACAGTTCTGGAACATTTCCACGGCCATCAGTATTTCTGCAGCAGTTTTCAGACTGAGACCCAGACCTGCTTTGACTTCATTAGGTCAAGCGACTGCTACCCAGCCCTAATTCACAGCCCTCTACTCCAAAGTATCCCGCCTGACTTTGCCTCAAACTCTGTATGTTCCTGGTTGGTTGTCTCAGACATATTCTTCCTGTGTCTCCATGGTACTTTTCCAGGCTCTCTGTACCCTTATGATCACTCCATGAGAAACTATACTGCTAGTGACCTATTGGAAATCTCCAGCACCTCTGCAGGGGCGTCAACCTCACTCTCAGTCATTTCACTAGTGTTTTATTTCTTTACTTACATGTTTTATGCTAAGAACATTTAACATAAGAGCCGCATGCACACCCCTATTCTCCCCCTACCTCTTTTCCCACATTCTATTTTCTTTGGGTATTTATTCAGTGGTGTTCTGTGTCTAGTTACCACTTAAACCATAACTATCATCTCTCTATATCTATTGTAACATGGTCTCATCTTAGATTTTGAAGCCAACAGGTATTGGCCTGGTAACTATGATTCACAATGACTAACATGCACTCTGACGATGAACACAGGGATGATGGTGATGATGTGGATCCTGATTAAGGGTTCAAGATGCACAGGGGCTTTCTAATCCGTGGAACCTGAGTTCTAAGCAAGGTCTGGGATTAGTTTCCTCCTCTGCTACAGAGGGTCTGTTGGAGAATGAGTCTAAGGCACAGTGGTGAAGAACATAATTGGCCCACCCAGTGAGGGCTGAACACTCACATCCTTAATGAATGCTTCAGTGCACAGTGCGGAGTTGATTGTAATGGGCACCGACTGTGGACCCCTAAGATTCATTCGGCTTGGAGAACTGCAGGCTTTCGCCCATTTAATAATAACCCACTTCCCTAGTGCCGACGTTTTTGATAACCAGCACTCCTGCTTCTGTGAGCTTGGTTTATTCTGGATTCCACAAACACTTAAGTGAAATCATGCATTTCCCTGCCCTCACATTCTGCTTCTCCCTTCACTGTTATGGAAAGTCTCTGTGAGAACAGCGAGGTCATAAAAACTCATTCATGTATCAGCTGTACAGTGTGGATCCCACGGTCATGTCTAGTTTCACACACCTCACTATCCACAGAGAGAACAATCTAAGGCTATCGAAAACACACACAAATTACTGATATGTAGGGTTTGCCTTAGCAGACAGGGCTGGAGAGATGGCTCAGCAGTTAAGAATCCTTCCTGCACTTGAAGAGAAAAGCATCTGAATTCCAGGTCCAGGGGCTTCAATTTCTTTCTCGGACCTCTGTGCACACTGCATTTGTGTGGTACACAAACAGGGAAAACCACTCATGCACATAGAATAAAATATATAAATAATAAAAATGCCTTAAATCGGGTAAATAAGAAAGCAATGATCAGGCTCAGATGTGAAACTAAGCTCCCATAAATAAAAGGCTGCCGTTGATCTACAGTTTAAAATGTCTTTAGGGAGAGTAAGAAAAGACCCCAGAATACTTGGAAATTCTCAGCACACAGCTCATTCACGGAGACCCATCACCCTTTGTCTCACGCAAGGCTCAGAGAAGGAAGAAATGAAGCACCCACGGCTTCAGTATGAATGGCTCAGGAATGAATGTAGGAGGAGCGCTGGGGGAGGGGGGGGCGGTCACCAGAAAATGCATTGGGCCCTGGATGGTAGTTAATGGGGATGAGATATACAAGATCAGGTGCCCCTAACAGAAGGTCTAACCCCAGCAAAGGAAGAGGCAAGATGGCAGCCTGAAGACTGCTCACGAGTAGTGTGAAAGCTAGGTGCTGCCTAAGACAAGAAGACACCCTGAAGACACCAGGCCGGGAGAGTGCAATTAGCCAGTGCCTGCTGATGAAGGTATTTGATGAAATCAAAAGAAAGCTGAGGCCAGAGCAGAGCTGCCAGGATATATACAGGGTCTACTGCCCTGTGGTATAGCCAAGGGAGGTCTGAACTCACACATCAGGCAAGCATTCTGGACAGTAAAGTCTTTCCTCTCAACTAATCAGCCCGCTGCTAAGAAATTCTGAGAGCCAGAAAAACAGACACCAATCCTATGGAGTCCTTCAGGCATAAGCTGGGAACTTAAACATTGTTCAGTGGCTCCAGTGCTTCACGCCTTTACCTGTGGCATTAATGCCACACGTAGAATACATAAACCTGCAGCTCTCTTCGGTACTGGACTCCAGGGTCTGTCCAGCCCTCACAGATCAGATCTGAGCAGTACTGCCCCCTCTGTGACTCCCCTTCTAACTGCTCCTGAGGACAGAAAACAGATGAGTTCCAGGTGAGCTGAGGCCTGGGAAACACGCTGTTGGCTCCTCACATAGAGCTTGCTTTCCACTGTCACTGTATTCATATCCCCCCTGGAGTCCCTGTGTTCCCCATGGCCACCATCATTAGCCTGAGCATGGTACTGGCGGAACCCACACTGCAGCCCTTATATTTGGACGCACCACGCCTTTTGCCCCTGACCTCATCTGGACCACACACACAAGCTCCCGCTGTTCACTGAGTGTGCCTAGCACGTTATCACCACAGGGCCTTTGCATGTACTGTCCCATTGTCTTCAAATCTGCACCAATGTCACCCCTTAGAGAAGATGCTTCTGACAACCCCACCTACAGCAGCAGCTGTTGATCCTGCCCCACAACCCTACCATATTTTTTTTTCAGCCATCATGAGTGTTGAGTCACTGTACCTACTCTCTGGGGACTTGATTATCTCTTACTGGGAAACAAGATCCATGGGTGGTGATCTGTCCACACTATTTGCTATGCCTTGAGCAGTCCCTGGCACACATACATCTGGCAACCAATGAGTAAGCAAATTTCCCCTAAAAAGCTTCCCATCTGAAGTGTTTCTAGAACAGGCCAGACCCCAGAACTGCCTTGGTACTTGTGTAAAGGGGGTGTCCTTCACTTTGCAGCAGGCCCGGGAAGACTCCAGGCTAGAGCCTGCAAGGCTCATGTGTTATCAAGGTCACAAGTGCAGACTCCGGCACTTAACAAACATTAGAAGGCCAGCATGTCACAGGATCATAGGTGCAGATGTCATATGTAGTAGAAACTATGCTGCAGCAGACAGGATGGCAGACCTTTGGGCTCTCTGTGTGGGTCCCTCAGGCACTCCCAGCACCCCTAATCTGGCTTCAGTTTCTACCTATAGTGAAACTGTCAGTAAATCAAAGCGAGGCGGCTGTGCCACACCTCACCCTGCAGTATAAACATTGCCCAGCCTCCCACAGGCTCATACAGAAACACCAGGCTGGCAGCTGGGCCAAGCCCCACCCTCCAAGCTGTTTTCCTCTGAGAACCTTCCTGAGTGCTGCTATTTTGGGCTTTCCTGACAGTGATTGATGACTGGAGGAAATCTTTAAAAGCAGCAGTGAGTGTTTGGGTTTGCCAGTGAAGAGAAAGCATCTACCAAACATCGGGCCTGATTGCCCTCTTACGAGTTCCCAGAGCTAGGACCCGGCTGTGACTCCTACTCATCCGGATTCCCCGATACCTGTCTTCTGACACACAGGTAAGAGGCAACTGTCCTCTGATTTTACTTTAATTTATATCTGACGGGATTTCTCACCCTGAGCTTTTACAGCCTGGCTACTGGATAGAGACCAGGGTGGTGAGTGTCACTGATGGCTATGATAATATGGTATTTGCCCAAGGCTTTTGTGCTTACAAAGAACTCAAAACTTATATTGTCAAAGCTATGATTTCATGCATTCCCCATAATATCTCTGATAGTAGACTGCTTATAACCCTGTTTTTCAGATGAGTAAGTAGAGTTTGGAAAGGTGACATTATCTCTGAGTCATTAATGGGTTGAAAATCTGGGTGTTCTCAGTCCCCACATTAGCATCCTCAGTTCTCTTATTTGTTTTAAATAGTTTAATTAATTTATTTTGCTTTATATGCATGAGTGTTTTGCCTGCACGAATGTATGAGTATTACATACATGCCTATTGGATCCCCTGGAAATGGATTTTATAGATGGTTTGAGCCACCATGTGTGTGCTAAGAACTAAGGTCCTCTGCAAGAATAAATACTCTTAACGGCCAAGCTACCTCTCCAGCCCCAATTATCTGGGTATTCTTAAACTCACTAGCGATGAAGTCTTAGCATGTAGGTTTTGATGCTAGCAGGAAGGGAGGGGAGCATGGTCTCAGATCCACAGGTTTCTTATGCTTTCAGAGTACTGTAGTCCTCTCTAGCTTCTACAGTGGCAGAGAGGACTTGGAGGGTGTCAGGATGGCATGGCAGGTTAGTATTTTCTCTTGACCAATACCTTGTTTTTGCTTTGTTAGCAGCAATGAGGTCCCGGCTTCTACTGCCTGTTCCCCACTTGCCAACGATTCGGGAAACTTCAGAAGAGTTTTCACATGGGACACCTGGGCAGGAACCCCCAACTTCTCCCAGCCTGGATGACTATGTTAGATCTATTTGTCAGCTGGCACAGCCCACCTCAGTGCTGGATGAGGTCACAGTCCAAAACCGACCCCATAGACCCTACCGGCCAGTCTGGACTAGAGAGAAGAGACACCAGGCTGAGTCTCTAGGAGACAGCGCTCCATGCTTCAGCAGCCTACAGCCCACACCACCCTCTCCTGGCACCCAGAGTCCTCTGGACTGGCTCTTTGGGAAGTCCCAGGAACAACAGACAGCTAGAAGAGACCTACCCAGTGGGTCTAGCTCTTCTGGTCACTGGGGCATGCACAAACAGACAAACAAGGACATGGGGAGGCTCTGTGAGGCCAGGGTACCTGAGTACTCTCTGGGGAGGAAGTCATGTCACAGGCATCAGACCTCCAAGCTGAACAGCTGGACTTCTAGAAAGCCTCACGAGGCCTCAGCCTCTGACTCTGGTTCTCGCCCCAGCAGCCTCCTCAGCCCTCTCTACTTGCACCTCCCAGTGATCCATGAACTCTAACCCCTCCAGTGAAGGTTCATAAAGAAAATGTTGGGTCCTCATGGCCTCCCCAGCTTCTCTCTCCTGTGGACTCCTCCTGGCAGGTCTGCAGGGACTGGGCAATTTCTAGTGAGATCCACCTTCTAAAGAGTGATGACTGTCTAGATCTCACAATGAAACCTGACTGGTACCATCTGTTTGTGACTGGCTGCTTGGTGACTTTGAAGAGTGACTTAGTATTTCTGTTCGTTGGTTTTATCATGGTTATAAATGATTGTGAGCAGAGTGGCTACCTCCCAGATCGCTCTAATCAGGAAATGTGTGCTGTACTCTGGGTGACTGCCACAGTCTCATGTGAAGCCAAGGGTCAAGGGAGGGGGGGTCTCAGCTCCCTAGAGCATTGGTTCTCAACCTTTATAATGCCTGTACCCTCTAATCCAGTTCCTCATGTTATGGTGACCCCAAAACATAAAATTATTTTTGTTTCTATTGTAATTTTCCTACTGTTATGAGTCATAATACAAATATCTGTGTTTTCTGATGATTTTAAGCACCCCCATGAAAGGGTTGTGACCCACAGATTGAGAACTGCCATCCGAAAGGCTTCCAAGCAAGGGCTTGGCCTCCATCCTCATCCTGAGGCACATATTTCCTGAGCCTGACAACATACATAAGGTCTCAGCAGATATGCCACTGTGTTTCCTAGGGACTGTCACCTAGGCCCCTGGGGGACCTGCTGTCTTGGCTCCAGTGCCCAGATCTCGTGGTGGTACCAGAGACATACAGAAGGCCAAAACAATCTGCCGCACACAGTCTGCAGGTGGCCACACACCTGGATCTGGTGACCTAGTCTCCACCCGTTCTTTACTGCACCTACCATCTTCACTGGAGACCCAGCAGGAAGCTGTCCAACCACCTCTTTCTAGTTAAGCCTGGATGCCCTAAGGCATGGGCTCACCCCCAGCCCAGAGAATGCCACCAAGCAAGAGGGTAAAGACGAGGAGTCAGTGATGGGAGAATTTCCTTTTTCAGAGAGTTAGGTGTGTTCTCAGTAGAAAAGAGTCAGAACTCAAGGCCCAGCACCCGTTCCCTTGTACTGGGCTAGAGCCAGCTGACCAGACTCAGGATGCAGGTGTTCAAGAGAGAAGGACAAAGCTGGGCCTGCTTCTGGGTTTGCTTGGTGCACTGCCAAACACATAGTCACCTCCCCTCCTGTGTGTGTGTGTGTGTGTGTGTGTGTGTGTGTGTGTGTATGTGTATGTGTGCGTGCGTGTGTGTGATTTTAACCACTTTGCTGTCTTCTTTTGCATGTATTTTTCTCAAAAACAGAATGTAAAGCACATACCCAAAAGAAAATGTTTCAGACAAGCAATTTGTTTGGTTTTCTAATTCATAAAATGAAGGACATCAGTACAATCCTCCATCCTTAGCAGGATTGAGAAAGCTGTATAAATGGACATGGATAGAGAGGCAGTTTGTATCTGTCAGCTTGCCTCAAATTGGCACCCTATAAGGCAGCCTTTAGGCAAAATGTCCCCATATGTGACAGGAAGACCCACCTGTTGAGGCGGGAACCTGTCTGGAGACTGGATGGGCGAGGCCTGATTGACCCAGCCTTTTCATGGCCCCTTTTGCAAAGCTGAATGAAAACAGGGCAAGAGGGAGACACCTGGTGATTGGCACAGCGCTAGTGCGTGTCCTACATGATCAGAAGTCATGCTGCTGCACATACAGTCTCAGGTATCTCCTGGTGTGAAAGATGATAATTGTTGACTGGAGAAGGCACCGTCTCTGAGCTGTTGAGACCAGGGTGGTCTAATAGACACTTTGCAGATCCCAGGGGACAGATGTGCAGAGGGTGAACAACTCACTACAGGGTTCCAAGAGAGGGAACAGTTCAACCCTTCTAGGGAACGATCAGAGTGTACACACTAGATCTACCATACAGTAGAACTGGATGCAGTGTGACACACGGCCACCAGGGGGAGACTATGAACCACTAAAGGTTTAGTATCAAGGCTGGTTGGGAAAACCTGGTCAGACACCCTGGGTGGGGTTAGTACATCTCTGCTCACGTTGACAGGTTTATACATAAACTGTTAACTTCAAAAGATACTGATTGTTCTTAGAGGTTACGCTTTTTATTGTGACAGAAGCAAAATTATCCCAAAGGCAGTTTTACAGTAAACTGGCTGACCATCCTCCTGAGAGTGGAATTGCTTCCCCTAGTTCTTAGTGACTGGGAGAAAAGTCATTGGGAAATAGTTGTCGCAGGGCGTGGCCCCACCCAAGGATGTACCTCATCTCTCTATAGGCATCCTACGTGCAGTGAGAGAGTTTGTCCCCAGGTTGTACACCTAGGCTGCAGTTGCTATCAGCAAGGCTTAGGACAGGTAGGAGAGTCTCTTTTGGGGCACACCCAAAGGGTGAGTGCTTCAGCAACTTGAAGGTACCTTATAGCTTGGGGATCAAGGGTAACAAACTGTCCCGTGTCTGAGACCTACTCAGTGAGACTCAGTCCAGGCCTCCAACAAATTCTGAGCTGTAATGCTAGAAATGGCATTATTCTCCTTAACAGTGTAACAGTGACATAGCTCTGGGACTATGCTGGCCTGATTCATTGACTCCAATGTCCTGTGGGTTGAACTATCCCCTCCAGGAAGGAGAAGGGGAGGTTCAAGAGATTCCGGAAGTAAACAGACTGTGCCTGACTGGGAAAGATGAAACTCAAGGTTCCCCAGGGCCCTCTCCATGGCTATAGAAACAGTAAACAGCTGCTGTGTACAAGGCTGACCAGCCAGCTGCAGAGAGGTGAGCTTTTCCTACCTGGGAGTTGTGTGGAGCTTTTAAGGGTGCAGCTGCCATGAATTCTCACCCATGCTTGGGTCTTTTGAGTCACACCTGCTCCTGTATGTCACCCCTCACCCATACTCCTGTTAGAACATCTCAAGTTCATCAAACTGGACTTGGGTACAGTTGCTACTTTGGTCTATAGTGGGTTTCTGTTCTGGGGTGAGTAGGCATATGTATGTGCTGAGTCTCCCCAGGAAAAGTTGCTAAGACAATACAACTAGGGACTTAACTTCTGAGAGCCTAATTTTATATTATTATTATTTGTCCATGGTAATACTTTTAAGACAGGCAAAGTAGCCAGTGTACCAGATTACCCCTGAGAACTGTAACTTCCTCCATTTCCTGTCCTTGTGATGCCCAAGGACAGGCCATTCTGGGATTGTCCTATAGTGAGTGTTTGGGGCATGAGATCCTGGATGGCCACCCTTGTACTGGGTGGTAGATGAACCAGAGATGCTCTGAAAAGTCACTGGAGCCAATCATGCCTGTCTCCAGAACTCTGAGATTCTGGACCTGAAGCTTAGTTCTGTGGTGGTTGTTACCTTGAAAAGCACACACTTCCTCAGACTGCCCACTCCCTGAGGTTCTTAATGCTGCAAAAGGTTCCTGAACGATAGGTATTTCCTGGTTTTGGGGAGATCAGCTCAGTTTGCCCATGGGTTTAGAATTAGGAAAGCAAAACCCCTACTGTGGTTAGCTCTCTGCCAGGAGAGGCTGTCAGGGATGAGGTTTTCAGCTGCAAAGGTCACTGATTGTTGATGTGGACTGTCCCTCACAAAAACCCATGGTATGCTCAGGGCTGTCCACACAGCTACTCCCACAGAAAGGATTGCCTTGGGGAATCCCAAGTGAGAAGATCAGGGTCTTGTCAGGTAGCTCAGGCTGACTTGGAACTTACTAGGTGACACAGGCTGGCTATGAACTCATGACAATCCTCCTGCATCAGCTCCTGAGCACTAGTATTAGAGGAGTGTGTTAATTGTTCTTAACCTTCTATCAGAATGCCTTGAAAAATTTGCTAAAACACTGATGGAAGAAAGTAAAGTTTTGTTCCTCTCTCTCTCTCTCTCTCTCTCTCTCTCTCTCTCTCTCTCTCTCTCTCTCTCTCTCTCTCTGTGTGTGTGTGTTTGTGTGGTGTGTATGAATGGGCATGCACACATGTAACATTTCCATTTCCACCCAGATCCCTGATGATAGTCAGGATATTGACATGAGGGTCACAGCAAAGACCCACTCATCACACTTTGTGCCTGTGCCAGGGATCCAGGGTGGGAACAAATCTCTCACTTAGTGGCACAGGTCAAAGAGCAAAACCTCTCTGACCCCATTTCTCTACCCTCTTCCCTTGCTGCCCATCTCGCTGAAGCTTACAGCTCAGGATTCTTTTCTGCCGAATGGCCCAGGCCTTCACCTGCCAGCCGGTTACCGAGCCTGACCTGACAGGTGCAGAACCAAGGGCCGCCCAGTCCCAGCTCGCAAAAGTTCATCACTCAGGTGAGAAAAGAGTGGAACCTAAAGGCAAGACTATAGGTCCGGGGCAGTAAGAGGCGATGTGGTGCGGGGATGGCTGGGAGCAGGGTGGGACAGCCGGGAGTCAGCTGCTCTAAGCGGAAGGGGATGAGAAAGAACCGGAAGGTACCGGAAGTAAGAGACAGAGAGGGACACAAGAGACCAGCACTGGGTGCCGAAGGTCCAAGCTGAGGAGTCAGGAGGGCATTAGAAGAAGAGCAGAGCACAGGGGTTTTGTGAGATGGCATAGGTGGCCCGGGCCCTGCCTGGACTAGAAGCCTCTCCCATTCTACATTAGTAGAAGTACCAAACACTGCTTGACACTGGCTGGCTGCAGTCTGATACCACTGAAGGTTGTAGGCTGATGAATAAGCAAGATGAGACAGGTTGAGGACCCAACAGCCACCACTCAGCAGAAGCCTCTGTGAGTTTCTATTGGTCCTTTTCAGAGACGGAGACATGGAGCATACCAAGCATCCAGCTAGAACTCAACCATAGAAACCCTAAAAAAAACCTTTCTCTATGAGTCTTCTTATCCAACTAAAATATATAGAACTAGACCCAACTGGGGGTACAAAGTCACAACTGAGGTACCCTTGTGAGATTATGAATGGTGGAAGTCTAGGCATGGCATGATTTACCCTCAAGTAGATCCTGGCCTGGCCCCTGCTAGATACTTCCCCAGGGGGTTTTAAGGCTTAATAAGTCCCTCATGAAATTCCAGATATCAAGTCTCTTTTGGAAAAAAAAAATCAGACCCCATCAGGATCACATTTACACATTGTAGCCATGGGTTTGGATGGGTGATTGTCTGTTACCTTTAACTAGGCCCCACTCCCCATATGTCCCTTGTCATGTGAGCTTTTACCCCAAGATTATTTAAGACATCACTTCTCAGGAGAGGGTGTCACAGTGACTAGGCACAGATGAGAAGACCCAGGACACCTGGCTGGGCTGGTCAGGTAAAACTATTGTGGCATACTCATTGGACTGAATGTCAGCATGGACTCAGTGTATAGCGGTACATTGCTGTCTGTGAGGTGTAATAAAAGCCCAGAGGGACCAAACACCCTTCCCCTCTCACTGAGAAGTCTGATGGGGCTAGATAGCCTCACACCCACAAATCCAGGCCTACACATGAGTAGAGGTGATTTCCATGCTAGGAACCCTCACAGGACACCGCAACCCTGCCTCCTGGTAATCTGGTTCCTGACCAGGAAGTTTGCAAGAGCCAAACTGGTATGCGTGGAGAAGAACTCAGCTGCATAGTTCCCCTGGAGACAACAGATGCCCACCACAGCAGTGCACACAAGCCAAGGGTTTCGGGTCTCACCTCACGGTGTCGTAGCTGGAAGTTCCTGCCCTCATGGTAGCAGTTGTAGGTTTTGAGCAGGCTTAAGAGTTCTGACCTAAAAAGACACAGACACATGGGTGCACTTGGGGAATGGGGGGGGGCGCTCAGACAAGGCATTGCCACCACTGACCTCATTTTCTTCATCTATAAAGTAAGTATTAGAAGCATGCATTTTTGCTAACCACATCTAATCAACCAAGGATCCTGACTATCCTGTCACAACACTTGCCCTTTTATCTTCCAGTAGCCTCTGCACCTCGGCCCTCATGTAAGTTGAAGGAGGAGGGCAGCCAAGGTGAGGTGCTGAGAAGAAAGCCAAACTCCTAGGGAGGCTGCCCTCCTGGGGCAGCACCTAGGATATGTATACCCTTCAATAGTGCATGTGAGCAGTGCTGACAGGCTCCCCTTGCTCTCCTCTGACCCCTAAGACTTCAGTGTCTTGGCTCACCAGCTGCTGTTAGGTCACAAGAGAGCTGAGGGCTGCCTTTTCCTGTCTTGACTGTCCAGAGGTATAATCCTGGGATGAGGCTGACAGGGCCCAAGCTGGCCACTCTAGCCAAACACTCTCCCAGCACAGGGAAGCCCATGTGCTCTAGGGATGGTTAGGACAAGAGAAATCAGTGTAGCATTGGTACAGGCTAGGGGATTATGGGAAGTGATGCATGCAGGTGATTTTCAGCCTCCCAGTAGGTGGAAAGGGGTAAAGGTAGGTAAAACTAGCATGGCATAATACTGAACTGAGTGTCAAGAGTGCTTGCCTATTAGCGTGGAATTAGTGGGGGCTGGAACATTACTGTGTGTGAAGCGGTTGTTACTAGTGTACACTCAGTCTTCCTGGCCATGGTCCCTTGCTGGACCCCCGTGCTTTCTCATCTTCCCAAGCACCCCCCCACACACACACACAGTGCAACGAGAGAGCAGTGACATTCTGGGGTACAGACAGGTGTGTGTCCTGTGTATGAAGTAGAGATGTTGGGACCAACAAGGGCAACAAAATGCAGCTTAGTGACAGCAGGAAGCTTGGGAGGATTCCATCTGGCATTTGTCCTGTGCCCACAAATACCTAAAGATGAGACACAAAGCTATTGGGAAATACACAGGCATGGGAAGTTAGTCACGGCCAGTGTGGGATGTATTCATCCTCAGGACTCAAAATGCAGGGGGAGGGGACTTTAGAAGTAAAAACTATGCTTCTAGGGCTGGAAAGATGGAACACTAGGTAAAGAAAGGCACCTACTGCCAAGGCTGGTGACCTGAGTTGGATCTCCGAGACCCACATGGTGCAAGGAGACTATGATTCCCTAAAACTGTCTTTTGACTTCTACATAGTTACTGTGGCAGGCACCCCCTCACCCAGAGACAGACAGACACACAAATAATTAAGTGTGATAAAAAAGATGCATTTTTCACCTTAGACAAAAATATTCTAAGTAGTCTTTATGAAACAGAGTAAAAATATTCCAAGTAGCTTTTATCAGACAGAGTAAATAAGAATAAGCAATTAAAATGTATCAATAGAGTACATCTTTTTCTTTAAAACTCACAACCAGATTTTTAAACTATTTCATACAATAAGAATTTTCATATAACTGTAGTCTTTTAAAAAAAATTAAATACTGTCACAGAGAGCCCCATGGGCACCCCCCTTTCTTGCTCAAACCTGTATCTCAAAAATACCTTGATTTCCACAAAGGGGTAGCCCCCCAACAAAAGCACCCACAACAGTCCCTAGGGTACCACATCTAAAGTGCTCTAAACCCTCACTCTGGCCTCCATGCAGGAAAGGCCACAGGTGGTTGCAGAGTGCCCCCCACCCTCAGCACTTACTTCAGAATGAACTTGCTGTCACTGATGGGCACATGAGAGCTGGAAGAGCATTCTCCCTTCATCTTCAACCCTTCAGACCCAAAAGTCACCTGTCAGAACAATAACAAAGGGCGTTGTCTCAGTTACGGTGACTATTGCTGTGATGAAACATCATGACCAACGTGTCTTGGGAAGGGAAGGATTTATTTGGCTTACACTTCCACATCATCGTTGTCATTGAAGGAAATCAGAACAGGAATGCTAATAGGGCAGGAACGTGGAGGCAGGAGCTGATGCAGAGGCCATGGAGGGATGCTGCTTACTGGCTTGCACCTCACGGCTTGCTCAACCTGCTTTCTCAACCTGCTTTCTAATAGAATCGAGAACCATCAGCCCAGGGATGGTGCTACCCTCCTCCTCAAACACTAATTAAGGAAACAGCTTACAGCTGGATCTTATGGAGGCATTTTCTCAATTGAGGGTCCCTTCTTTCAGATAACTAGGTTATCTAGGTTGTGTCAAGGTGACATAAGACTATCCAGCACAGATGTGCTGAAGAGGAGCCAGGAGGAGCCCAGCCAGTGTTGTATGGCACCCATAGCCCTGGTATGAGAATATCTATTCACACTAAGGTCATACTTGTCCAGGTGCAGGATGGTTAACACTGGAAGTGCCAGATCAGCTCACCTATCCCTCTGGAAAGTCCTACAGGATCTCCAGGATTCTGGATTAGGTCCTAAGCATTTTAAGCCACAGATGATTTTCTCTAGGGTGAAAATTCTAGATAATGGATTCTTCTTGTTTTTTTCTAGAGTTTCCCAAGACTACTTGGGTCCTCTCTTCTTTTCCCGCCAAGCTGGGGCAGTGATCCATCAATTACTTTGAAGTCTTCTCTCTTGGGCCAGCTCTCCCAGTGAGGATTCATCTTACCACATTTATTCCTTCTTGACTATTGAGCAGTTCTATGAACTTTCTAGTCCTTACAATAACACTCTGATGTAACTGGAGTTTTTCTGTCCCAACCACTGACTCCAAAATAAATGCACAGGGACTTAATATTAATATAAATGTTTGGCCAGTAGCTCAGGCTTGTTATTGGCTAATTATTACATTTAAATTAATCCATTTCTATTAAATATGTATTGCTATATGGCTCGTGGCTTTCTTTACCTATCCTCTAGCATGTCTTGTTTCCTGAGTGGCTGGCTGGATTCCCCTGACTCCGCCCTTCCTCCTCCCATCATTTTCTCTGCGTGTCAAGGTGTCTTGCCCAATCTCTTTTTGCCTTGCTATCAGCCAATCAGTTTTTTGTTAATAATGAGCAAAATCCATGGCACTATGAAGTTCTAATCAATATTCCCACTTTATGGTGAGAAAAAAAAAAAGGATAGAGGTGAAGCCCCAAACCAAACAATGAGCACTCTAGTGAAAGGCCATTGTAAGAGAAACAAAGGAGACTTCCCCTCCCCACCAGCTCTGCTAATTGTAGGAAAATGTTGCACCCTGCTCCCACACCCTATAGTCAGGAAGTTAGCCCGCCGCCGTGCTTAAAATACCTGATGTCTAACGTAACTCGGAATTCATTTACCCACCCAGACATCTGGCCTGGCCAGGTGGCTGCACTCTGGAAGACCCTGTTCCACCGCCCTCGTAGAACTGCCCCATAAAAGACCTGCGAGCCTTAGACTCGGGGTCACTAGCCTCATCTCCTGCTGGTGACCCGCGAGCTCGTGCTTAATAAAGCTTCTGTGTGACCCGATATCGGAGTGAAGCTCTCTGCTTTGGGGTGCCGACTCTAACACTAGAAACAGGAGTCTGGGTGTCTGATTCTTTTCCACTCTCTATATGCTCTTAGCAAGTTCTTAACCCTACAAGCTATATGGAGCAAAGTCCAGCAGCTGATTTCTGTGGTGGACTCACATTTGAAGTTCCCTGTGTCTCCCTCTAGCCACAACCAGGAAGCATGAGGGCCTTCAGGCTCTGCCCAACTTTCATGAATGAAGTACAAGAACCTTTCTCTACCCTTTTGGCATCTTCTGAATTATAGCTGGCCCTTAGCACGTGCAGATATTTCTCCCAGTGGGTTCCTGAGACTGTGAAAGATGTCACACCTGGGATTGAAGGCCATCTCAGCTTAGCTACATACCTGTCTGGGTTGTAGCCACAACTGTAAGAGTTTTAGGTGAAAATAAAATTCACATGGATTCCTTTTCTGTCAGAAAATTCACCAGCAAAAGACTTGCTTTTACTAGCTCCTAGCAACACAACATCATTATTTCTTACTGACTGGAGAATTTGCTCCTTTTTTGCCTCTTTGGTATGTCTGACTAGACAGCATGACCATCTGTGGGGATATCTAATAACCACACTATTAAATCAAACAAGCAAAAGAAGGGTTCTTCAACTTCAGCACTGATACTTGGACAGTCAGCCGAGGGCAGCGGTGGCTAATCAGTAACCCTGACATGTAGTGATCATGTGAGGAACACAGGGACACTTTGCGGCTAGGCAGGGAGAATTCATTGTGCTCCTCAGATTGGCATTCAATTTAAAACTTACTAGCTATTTATTTCTAGAATTTCAGACCAAAGTTGCCCCTGGTTACAGAAAGTAGAGACAAGCTAGAGCTACTGCTTCCTGGCTGAGGGACCCCCAGAGGGGCCTTCCTATTTGACGGACAGGAAGATGTCAGTACTGAGGCAAGCTCTACCTTTTATCCCTTTGACCAGTCCAGTGTGTTGCTCCTCTCTCCTTGCCTGAAACCCACAAGGTGAGCATTGGATTACTGAAGCAGGAGGATTACGCTTGGCCAGGAGAAAAGGAAGAATGTAGGGGAATGCAGAGAGAAGCCAGGCCCCTTGCAGGGCAGGCTTTGACCTATAGAGTGATGCAACACTGTCCCTCAGGGATCCGAACTGGGGACTCCCTATGTATTCTGGTTGGCCCAGCAACAGGGTTTTCAAAATAGGGCTAGGTTCCCCATGCTTGGCTTGTGGAAAGAATGAGTGTACTCTGTGTTTGGGTAGGTCCTCAAACTCTCCAGAGCAGAAGTGTTCCACGCAGGGGAATGCCCTGTGTTGGGGTTTCTGGGTCAACACTGTGGAACACAGACATACAGCATAACAGTGTTAAGTTTTGAGCAAGCTCGTTACAGAAAAGGCTTTGTAACTCTGGAATGATGGGAAGTGGGGTTTTCCCTGGCTTTCTTCTGCATCTTCAGCCAGCTTTTGCCCCAGATTTGCCCGAGTTTGACACTCTTTCCTCTCTCATGGCATTTTCTGTGTTCCAGAAGTGTCTCCCTCTCTGCCTTCCCTTAGCTCCCCCAGCACATCAGTTGCAGAACAAGCCCTGGCTAGAGTGGGTGAGCTGAAGGAGCTTCTCATGTGGGACCTCTTCAATATTTATAACCGTGTTTAAGTGATGCTCTCGGGGGTCCCAGTGCACAGCAGGATGATCATCAGTGCCCTTCTGCCTCACCCCTTGTCTCCGGTACCAAGAACAGCTGGTGAAGTGAGCACACATGTGGGGTGAAGTGAGGTCATAGGCTCCCCCACAAGCCAGTTCTTTCAGAGCTGTACGTACAACAGAATGTAAATCTGGCTCTTTCCTGTAATCCCAAACTGAGACAGGGGGTCACTGCAAAATGAAGTTCAGCTTGGGCTCCAGAGTGAGACTACGTCTCATAACAACAAAACTGTAACAAGGACTAAGGGGATGGCCTATGTAAGGGATAGCTGTCACAGTGTGCATCCGGAGCTGGGGACATGTTCCTCATTTTGAAGTGCAGATCTTCTGGTTTACTCATAGAAAAACAGAAATCTGGGGTTTTTTTTGGGTTTGTGCATCACTACTTAAAACTTTGGGCAGAAACACTGGCTGCCTCCAGAATAATTACGTAAAACAATTAGCAATCTTCCCAGCTCCCTGATTATGGGGCCATGTCACCAATTCTGGCTTTTCTGCTACAAAAGGTACATATGGATCATCTTCCTAATGGTATTAGCAACCAGTTTCCTGAAGCTGACCCACAGTCACTCCAACATGAGTACACACTCGTCAAATGTAGAAAGAAGGTTCTGCATACAGAACAAATGGGTAGCACTTGTCTCTATGAGCCTGGGCCACCTCCTTTAATGTAACTTTCCAGTTCCACCCATTGTCATGAAAATCCCAGCATATATTGCTTTTTAGAGGCTATTCTGTCCCCTCTCTGGTTTCTTCCTTGGTGAGTCTGCTATGGTTCTATAGAAAAACTATGACTTTTACACATACTTTCATCCCCTCACTTTGCTGAGAGTGTTTATTGGTGCTAAGAGTTTTCTGAAGAGTCTTTAGCGTCCTTCAAGGACAGGGTCACGTTGTCTTTAACTTGGAAGAAGCTGGCTTCTCTCTTTTTCCATTTCATACCTTTTTTCCTTTTCTTTTGTCTTACTATTCTTGGCACTCTTGTCTTATTCCAGATTTTACTAGGAATGCTCTCAGTTTTCCCCCATTTAGTACAACATTGGTCATAGATTGGCATCAATGCAACCAAGCTGGAGGTATAGACAATAGTGATCTGTCCAACATGGGTTCTGGGACCTGAATTCCAATTCTTTGCAAGCGCAGTATACATTCTTAACCATTGAGCTCTCTATCCAGCCTCTCAAAAATTCTAAACACATCTTTAAACAAGTTTTAGACTTATTTATTTAATATGTATGAATGTTTTACTTGTATGTGCACCACATGCCTAGTACCCATGGAGGCCAGAGAGGGTGTCAGATCTCCTGGAAGTGGAGTTAACAGATGGTTGTGAGTCATCAAATGGATGCTGGGAATCAAACCTAGGTACTCTAGAAGAGCAGCCAGCCAGTGCTCTAAGTTGCTAAACCTTCTCTCCAGCTCCCCCCACCCGCCACCCCTGCTCATTTTATTTTTTTTAAGAAAAAGAATCAGTTCCTTTCTGTTGCCATAGTAATCCAGAGAGCCATGGGTTCTAATGATGCTGAGTGATTCTATGGATCTGCATCCCTGACCCACCCACAGTGGATTTGCACTTGGAAAGAGAAGCTGGGCTGGGCTAACACACTGGTGTTTCAGGCATTTCTTGTTATAGCAGTTGAGGCTGCAGTGAATAAGACAAATAAAGGTAAGAGCAAGACAGACACACTTAGGTTGGGAACTAGTTTGTGACTTTGAACTCACGGCCTGGCTTAGTTCACAGCATTTTCCCTCAGAATGAGAACACTCCCTGTCTTTCAGTAGGTGCAGTAGGAGCTTTAAGCCAAGCAAGTGGCTGCTTTCTAACAGAAAGACCTTTCTAAGGGGCTCTGGGCTGGGCGCTACTAAGACCTGGGTGGCTGCATTATGCATGTCTTGTCTTTTGAGCATTGATGTTCCTATCTGTGCAATAAGAATATTGCCCTCCAAAGGCTTTGACGTTTCCTCAGCTGCAGAACTCTTTGTTCAAATGGGAAATTTAAGTAGGTAAAATGTAAGGGGACTGCTTTGGTTGACAGGGAGCCTTCCAGCAGAGCACCAAGTGATGGTTTAGTGAAACACTGCCTTCCCTTGTTTTCCCTCAGCAGGTCCCTGAGGACTACCTGCCCTAGAAACAGGTAGTGTCTTTTGTTGTGAGGTAGCATTAGGTGCTCAGAGGAGAAAGGGTGGAAGTGGGAGGGAGCTGGATTTCCTTCAGGGTAAACAGAGAAGCCTGATAGGGAAGGAGTATGCCCTTAGCTTCCATGAGAGGGCAAGGAAGCAGTCAGTAATCAGGGTGTGTGTGGCAAGGAGTGGGGGTGGGGAGCTGGAGGGAAGTGAGAAGGGACCATTGCCGGAAAACTGGCTCTTCAGCCTTTCCATGGGCCATAGGTCTCAGCGGGGAGGAGCCTTGGGTCCTTAGAAAAACAGCCTCTGTACTGGAACACACATTATTTCGTTGTCTGCATCAGCTATGAGGCCTTTGGTGAGTCATGTGGTTTCCCTGGGTACCAAATGCCCCCTCCCTGGGTGTCACGTATACCAAGCCCACTGAGCTCCAGAGTATGAGATTTGGGGTGTCTCACAGAATACCACCATCCTCCTTTGTTTAGACAGCTTTGCAGAAATGAAGATATTCTAGAGATACTTTGTGTCTTTCGATCTGATTATAGGACTACTGTAACAATGAACTACAAATAAATGGAAATTTCCCCAGAAATCTCATGTTGGGAAAAGGAAAAGACAAGCAGAGGGAACTTGTCTCCTGGAAAGATTTCACAGGGTCCTAATAACCTGTCACACAACCTTAAAGGATCAGACTGAAGCCCAGATAAGGTTGGGTCAAAGGTGAGTGGAACCACACCTTAACCAGGACTGGCTAGGTGTGTAACCCTGACCTCTATTTAAACTTCTACTGCACTTTAGGATTCTGAAGGTGCTGTGGAATATTATTTTAACTAGGCAAAGATGTATTGCATTTGTCTATGCTGGAGAATATTTCTTTAACTATGTGAAGATGTGTTACATTTGTTTCTGCTGTCTTTGTTAATGAAATACACATATGTTACATTTGCTTGTGCTGCATTTGTTTAATTATGTATTATGTATAATTATGTAAGGTGTTGCATTTGCTTCACCTGGCCTGCCTAAGAGGTATCTGATTGGTCTAATAAAAAAGCTGAACAGCCAATAGCTAGGCAGGAGAGGGATAGGCGGGTTGGCAGGCAGAGAGAATGGAGGAGGAGTCTAGAGAAAAGGAGGGAGGAGGGAGGAAAGGACACCCTGCGGGCCAGAGGCCAGCCAGCCAGGAGAAGCAGTAAAAATATAGAGAGATAAAAATAAAAAAGATATACAGAAGGAAAGGCTAAAGCCCTGAGGCAAAATTCAGATGAAGAGAAACAGGTAATTTATAAGAGCTAGTGAAAAATAAGAGCTAAGGTAAAGCCAAGCATTCAAAACTAACCAAGTCTCCTGTGATGACTTGGGAGCAGGTTGGTGGCCTTTAGGAAAGCCTGCTCCACTGGCGGTAAGATGGACTTGAGGGTCACCGCTTTCCTTGTCCCTCTTCCCAGTGTGACCACACTGAATATATCTCCTTTTTCTCTTTTCCACTTCTTGTGCTCTGGGCAGGGTGTCCAAGTGCAAGCATCTTCAGTGGCCTACTTACAATCTTTTACAATAAAAAACTATAACCATACTCTTAGCTGGAACTGAATCTGAGGCAGAGGGTCAATGTGCAGATACATGCTTCTTTGTAGAAGTAGAGGGAGAGAATGCAGCTGGCCTGGCCTGCCACTGGGCAGGTCTGAAAAGCAACCACAGATGAACTGGACAGCAGGGCTCTCCCCTCCCCCTCCCCCAGCAGCCTTTGTCCTGGTCCTGCCCCCCCTTCCTTTCTCCCACACAAAGCTCAGGCCTCCAAGCTCACTCCTCTGGCTGATAGATGCTTTCTCTGCTCCTCAGAGGAGCCTCAGGGGTTAGCATACCTGGCTTCCTTTCCTCAGTGAACAGACAGTGAATGACTTGGCCCCACTTTCTGCCTTAGTGACTGCTCTGTTCTGCCAGGCATGTGGAGGCAGCGGCAGCTGGCACACAGCCTGCCATGGAGTGACAAAGGCCATAGGAGCTTTTACAATTCCAAGGTCTAGGCCCCTGTGACTTGCTCTTCACAGAAGAAGGCCAAATTCTGATTCTTTAGGTCACTGTGGGACCCAGTCCCTCTGGATGGGCTGCAGAAGGGACGCACTGGAGTGGAATATTCAGGAAATGGACTTGAGTGCAGCCTTTTACTGTGAGCCCTTGTCTGGCCTTTCAGTTTCAGATGGTCCTTCCCTCACTGGTGAATGGAGACAGTACTGTGCCTACTTGGCAATATGGGCAATGGGTCAACATCTAAAGTAAAATATAAGTTGGTGAGTGATGCCGGAGGGCTAGGCTGCCTCTGTTTGAACCTTTCCTGGCATGGTTCATATCTAAGTGTGATTCAAAGCCGCTTAACCCACAAGACAAGGGAGGACACAGCCAGTCACAGGCCAGAGCCCCCAGCAAGGCTGCTAGACCAGGAAGGGAGGCGGGTGCAGGCTACACTGCCCTGCACAACTGTCCCCTAATGCAGGGGACAGGATCCCAGGCTCTGACAACAATGAGCTTCTAAAAGACCGTTCCTGCACCTGTCAGACTTCACAGGGCGGAGCTTCCCTAGAGAAGCCAGCTGTCTGCTGAGGGGATTGGTTTGTCCTCAGCAGCGTGGCCACCTAGATAGCCATTACTTATGCTAAGCAGCAGGCAGCCACTTAGCAGCTGCTGTCCTCTCCAGTTGTCCAGCTCCGATGTCGCCTCTCCTCCCCTCCCGGCCATTATCCACCTCTGGCTCAGCCTCCTACTGCAGCCCTAGGCTTTTGAGTTCCACCATCTGGGAAGCCCTGAGAGAATGTGTACATTGCTGGTTGGAGGTGACGGAGGTTCAGGGAAGACAGACAAAGCAGACACATAGCCATCACCATTTCTGCCTGACCATGGCTGACCACCCTAGCCAGTCCTTTTTCTTGCTCCCTTTGCAGACTGTAGGCCAGCCATCTCCCCTCCCTTGTGACTTCCTGATATAAACTATAGCCCAGAGGCTGAGCCTCACCCACACACCTGCAGGACAGGTTGCTGGTTTCTACCCTTGCCCTCCAGTGTTCTTTCCTGTGAGCCAAGACAATAAAATTCCCTCCAGCCCTTCCAATCCTCCTCATACATCACATACTCCCTGGCTCTGTGGACCACTCCAATACAGGCTCACTTCCTACCCAAGGAAAGTAGGATTCGTGGAAACTGTTATCCACACAGCTACGGCTTGGGGGCCAAACAAGGACTCGGATGGCCTGGGTCCCAGAGTGCAACACAGCTGGGCAGCCTCCTGGCTACTTGGTGCTAGCGGCTGCCAGGGTGTCCTGGGCACTCTAGCATCCGTTCTACCCATTGCTTCCTTTGCCCTAGCCTGTGTGTCATATGTAGTTGCTGGGAGAGGTTTCTATGGAGACAAGGTGCTAGACCTTAAACTCCTTTGGGACATGAATTCTTCTGAAAATATAACACCTTCATCCCAGAACAGCAAAAATGTGTGAGTATGAATATGCTCGTGTGTGCATGCAAGTACACACATGGATTGTCACACTACCATAAGTACATCAGGATGCCTGCTTCCACGTGCCCTAGATCCCAGGATGAGAATGTTTGCTGCTGAGAAAACATGCTGGCTGAGCCTCTCTTTGCCATTGAGCTGGCGTGTGACCTCAGCTGTTCTGCTGTCCCTAGATCATTAGGCAGCTGGTTTAGAGTGTCCCTCCAGCTCTTTTCAGGACCGAAGCTAGGGAATTATACCACAGCCTACATCTCTGATGCTAAAAGTCAGGCAAGGGGATGGGCATGGGTCCAATTCTATCTCAGGGTATGTCCCAGAGGAAGTCCCTTTAGGCAGAAAGGAGATTCAGGGAACTACAAGTCTGGGGAAACTCCGAAAGCTTTGGACAAGTAGCCACTTCCTAGTTGTTAAACGTTTATATAGTTTTAAGGACGAGCAAAGTGACTTTGTGCGGCACTTGCGGCTCAAGCTGGATGACCCAATTTCAATCCTCAGAACTTATAGAAAAGTGGATAGAGATAAATGATTCCACAGAAGTGTCCTCTGACCTCTGCATGTGCAGCAAGGCGTTGCATGTGACCTACAGCTTGCGCATGAACATGTCATCACACCAATAATAAAGATTAAAACATTTTTTAGTATTTTCTTCAGTACATTTTTTAGTATTTTCTTCAGTGCACTTTTAAGAGGTTAAACAACTCAGTCTTTCCAGGGTCTGGGCTCAAAGTTTAACCAGCCCCGATTGTATGACCCTGTCAAATCTTTTCTATTTTTGAACTGGAGTTCCTTGCCAGTTAATTATGATCCTAAGGGTTGATCCATAATAAACACCATTAACATTGGGCTTCAGGTCCCAGGGAGACAGTGAGGTTCTAAGAAGGAAATGTGAAACTCAATGAGGAGAAAGAGCCTAAGAATCTGGATACAGGTGGAATTTAGCCCTGAAACCAGGACTCAGGTCCTTCCAGGCATAGTGCAGAGGGCTTCCTGGCAGACACTGCAGTCAGGCTGTCTCCTCAGAGACTTGCTTGCTGAACTTTTACTTCCACATTCTGTTCTTGTTCTCTGCCTCACAGTCTTGTCTCTGACTCAAGGAGACCTGGACCTTAATCCTGTTCTCAATCTCACATCACCCACCAGACTCTCCTGGGTTTCAGATGGACATTTCAATCTGTGCATCCGCCTTAACCACAGCGTCATGTCTGGAAGTGTGAGCACTACAGAGTTATGACTCAGGCCAAACAAACACAACTAACAGCCTATCATAACTTCCAGCAAGCAATATTATGACCTAAGATGAATTTCATCTTCCCTCTTTCCCTTCCTCTCTCCATCAGCCCCCTCTGTCCCTCTTCCCATCTCCAGCCTCCTGGGGGATCGGGAAGCTGCAGGCAGGTGTGGTTACCTGTTCTACAGTGCCTTATAGGCTCCTTTGTTTCCCCTGGCGTCTGGCAGTCCTGTAGGAACTGCAGCAAGGATCCCTCCTCCAGCCTAGTGTGTCCTAGGTTCAATTTCCAGGTCCTAGCCCTTACCTGCTACGTGACATCCTTTCATTTCCGGGGAGGTGAGATTTCTAAGCTCCCTTACAAGTTTTTTGTTTGTTTTTAAAGTTCTAGCTGTCTTGGCACTGGCAGTCTAAGAGTTGGGAACACAAGCAAACTACAGTTCAAGGGGTGTCCAGTGCAGTTCCCCATCGTTCTATAACACACACACACACACACACACACACACACACACACACACACACACACGCCCCGTTTGGCTTATACAACGCTTGGGATAAAATCCAGCCTGGGATTCACATTTGAAAATGAGGATAAAGAGAGCAATATTGGGGCCACGCAGCGAGGAGTGAGTGTCATACTGTGCTAAAGCCCTTTGCTCACCACCGACCATCACAAACAGCGACAGAGAAACAAGTACCTCCATGAGCTATATGATCTTAGTGTTGGGTTCCCATCTGTGAAATCAGACAGTGGTGCTAGAAACCCTCTTCCCGCCTCTAAGACCATCTTTCCAGGAGAGTGGCTGAGAGGAGGGGCAAGGTGATTACAACGTGTCCTGTTAAGAATTACCCCTAAAGTACTTTATCCTAGGAAGTGTTAGGCATAGTGTCACTCACTCTCAGCCCTAGCTGGAGGCTCCCAGTGTGCCAGACTGGCAAGGGGAGGAGACTCGCACAGCAGCCCAAGGGCACAAGTGCTCAGGTTCTAGCGCTCAGCCTTATCGCTGCCCCACAGTCGAGGGTAGAGTGGCCCGAGAACGTCCACTACCTCTACAGTCTAGGCATCACTCACCGTCCAGTCATCGCGTGGTCCAGAGGCCACCAGCAAGGCAGTCCCCTCTGCCTGCACCAGAGTTGTGCCTGCAACCGACTCCAGAGCTTGGCCTCTGCGGCAGTGGGTCAGGTCCGCCCCTGCCCGCC
Organism: Sigmodon hispidus; assembly: GCA_004025045.1. Lineage (NCBI taxonomy): Eukaryota > Metazoa > Chordata > Mammalia > Rodentia > Cricetidae > Sigmodon > Sigmodon hispidus. The sequence goes on along the minus strand of PVIH01001737.1, from coordinate 154,941 downwards.
CTAGACACACCTCTTCCCGCCCTCGGACACGCCCCTCTCCGCCCTGGGAACGCCCTTTCTCCCTGGTCAACAGCATTGCCTATCAGCCACCCACCTCCTCCCTCCTGGGTGCTCGCTACCATTGCCCCTCTAGCAGACCCCTGGCATCTGCGTTCTTGGTTGATCTCCATGGACACCACCAAGCGTTCGGCGCATCACTTAAGTTCCCAGTCCTCGAGGGCACCTCAGGAGGCAAAGAGAAAGCAGTCATACTGGGCCCTAGGGGCTCACTGGTCTATAATCTGAGGCCAGGGATCCTGGGTAACACAGATCCTTGGGTTTCAACAAAAGCCTCTGCGCAGGCGCTGCAGCTACGACTGTGTGCATCCTGGGGAGGGTGGAGTGTGTGTGTGTGTGTGTGTGTGTGTGTGTGTGTGTGTGTGTGTATTCACGCCCGTGTAAAATCTACAAGGTTTATTTATTTTCCAAGTGGCACCTGCAAGCTAAGGCGTAGCTTCTCAAAAAGCTCCCTTAAGAAATCCTAGCTGGTGAATTAAAAAAGTTAAACTTCTCTCTCGGGAGTTGTCTTCTGAGCACAGATTTGCCAATGCTGAGACAGAGCCTCAAATTTAGGGTGGAAGCGTAGAGGTGGTTGGGTGCCTGGCGGCGCAGGGCTGTGGGGTAGGGGAGCATGTTGGCTCTGTTTTATGTCACTTTTCCCAGTCCTGACCTCAGGACCTCTTGACTGCCCCGGTAATGTAAATCACCTCAGCTCGGTCCTTGGTTTCTAATCCTTTTAGGGTCACATGGCTATTTTAGAGTATGATGTAGATCTTCTACAAATGTAAGGTGTTCATGTATTTAGAAATTAGCCTAGGATTTGAGTCGTGGGACCCAGATTGAGCGGATTTTGCTGGTTATGGCTGGTGCCTGTGAGAATAGAGATTATACTTTGTCCTCTTCCTTCCTGTGTGGCAGACTCTCCTTGTCTACTGCTTGCAGAGAGGGCTAAAGGTGACTAGCCTGGAGTCCCTCTCCAGCTCGGCCTTTGCTTGCATTCTTTAAGAACGATCCATTCTCTGCCAGTTCAGGGTTCCTATGATTGCTGGCCTGTTGGAATACCTGTTTCTTTCCACAGTCCAAATGCTGGGCATTATTAGAACTGAAACCAATCCTTGGGTGCTTCTAAAAGCTTTTACAAACTAAATGCCCGAAATTCCACCCTAACTCCCAACCTTTCCCATCTCCACTCGCCGCCCCCCCCCCCACACATGTGAAGAAGTAAACAGCACAGCAGCATATGAGAGTCTCCCTGGGGCTCTCGAGCATGAATCATGCTCTCTGCCCCAGCCCATACTTGTCTCACCTGGCTTGGAACATAGACCTGAGGTGTCCTGAGCTCCTTATGTCTTTGACATGAGCTGCTGGTCTGGTCTCTTGCAGCTAGTCAGCATCCCTCAGCTCCACAGATCTGGAGTAGGAGGGGCCTCCCTGCTGCCCAGGATTGGCTGTCTGTCACTTCTAGTAGGTACTGTGGTTACTGACAGTTGCCTGTTGAGCACACACTGTCTTGTTTGGAAAGAGGAGGGAAGGAGGGGGGAGGGGAGAGAGAGACACTGGAGCGAAGCCTACTTATTAGGAAGGGCTGTGTGCTAGTCCCTAGTGACAGATCATGACTGCCTGTGTTTTTCATGCTCTACTCAGAACTCATAAGAGGATGCTATGACTAGAATTTAAACAGCTGACTGATAAAATATCAGTGTGCAGTGTACATTGTATGTTGTATTTTGTAGAAGTTTTGCTTTGTTATTTATGCTTCAGTAGTGTGTATTAGATCGTGATATAAAATGCATACTACAGTGGGAAAGAATAAAACAGCAGCTTCAGTCAATCTTGGCAATCCTTGTTAGGACTTTCCTGTGGCTTTTAAGAAGTGACCATCACGCTCACTCCTGGGCAAGCAAGGAGAAGGAATTCATGGAAGAAGGGATTTAAGGAAGAGTGGCAAAAACTTTAGTTTTCTTAGTAGAAAGAAGAGCTGTCCTTCTCCCTTCTTGTCTCATGTGGATATAATAAGCAATGTCTGGAGCCCTGGCAGCCACTTTGAGGTCCTGATACAGTATGTCCACATGCTAAAGCTAGTGGATTTATAAAGAAAAAGGACTTGGTTTTTATTAAACATTTTAAAGTGTTTGTACTCTCTTCAATAAGGCTCTGCAATGATGGTGCAATATGTGTGACACACGGCCAGTGTGACAATTCTTTCCCAGTTGATCTTGCTTCCCAGTTTCCTCCTACTCTTCCTCCCTCTGGTCTGGTCACACTGAATCTGTTTTTCAGCCTTTGCTCTTGGTGTTCATTTATCCCTAAGCCTTTTCTCCAGGCTGACTCCTCACCTCCTTTGGGGTTTGACTCACAGATCACTGCATCTTCTAGATCTATCCCCTGTATTGAGGAGTGAGGATCTCACAGAAATCTGTAGCTCCCCAGAGAACGAACGGGGCTTTGAGGAATTGAAGGTGCTGAGCCCTGTTCCCGGTGGGAGGCCCATTTTTACAGCATGCAGCCATCAGGAAAGCGTTAGGAAATGCCATGGTTTTCCTAACAGTCCAGGATGGTCTGCTGGCCCTGTAAAAAGGCAAATAGGAATTCTCCGGGCCTTCTCTTTCACTCAGGAGACAGGAAGAAAGAACTCAATAAGTGGGGAGTTTAAGCCACCAGGGAACCTCTAAAACCCACAGTCCAGCTCAAGATGAGGCTGCCATCCAGGGCTTGCTCTGCTCTAGGATGGCTGGAGGCATCTTGGCACCAGTTCTGTTCTAAAGTAACTGGGAAATTGTCTTTGTCCTCTGTATGAGAGCTCATATGCTGAGATGTAAAGTAGATAATCACATGGATCCTGTAACAGGCTAATAGCTTTCCATAAAAGGAGGTTAAGATCAAAAACACTTTACTTTCTCTTTTAAGCATTTTTATTCTGCATTTATTAGTGTGTGTGTGTGTGTGTGTGTGTGTGTGTGTGTGTGTTTACACGCACTCGTATACATGCATGGTCCACCACATGCCCATGGAGGTCAGAGGACAACAGATGAAAATTGGTTCTCTCCATCATGTGGGTCCCAGAACTTGGGTTATAGCGCTTAGTGGCAGGCCCCTTCCATGCTGAGCCCTCTTGCTCACCCAACCTCTTTTCTGAAGCAAGGTCTCACATAGCTCAGGCTGGAACTCATTTTGACTATGGATCAGAGGATGGCCTCTTGCCTCCACCTGTCAGGTGCTGGACGACACGTGCGCACCACTGTTTGGCTGTGAGAACCATTTTCAAGGCCATTCCCTTACGAGTAAGTTGGATATTTGGATTAATATTAGTGGTAGATTTCCTAAGGCCCCGAGCATGGCTTTGTGTGAGCTCTTTCCCTCTTCAGCATGAGATTCAGAACAAATTCCCCTTCTGAGCAATTGCTCAAGAACTTAGCGTGACCCCAAAGGGACTTCTGTGGCTGTTGACAGCACCTGGCCTGCTGGAGAACCAGTCACACGTCACTGAGGGTGCTGTTTGCTTCGGTATGCTCCCTCAGTAATGAAGGCATTGTGTGCTCTGAATATACCGGAGGCTTTATGAGGGCTGGTGTTTAGATGTTAGGTAATCTCTGCAGAATTCGACACATCACCTCTCCACCTTTTCCGTGTCAGATGGGTCTCACCAAAACCATTTGTTGAAGTGCAGATAACAACTCTGGGCTAATCTCAGAGACTCTTAGCCTATATCAGAGCCAGGCTAGAAATGATCATTTATTTATTCCCCAATTGAACATAAATTTCAATGACATATGCTGCACAACTACCTTCTCATTAAATGTACACAGGCTTGAAGACTTGATGGTGCTTTTCTCTTTACAGTAATGCTTTGGGAATGCCTTTGTACTCCAAACCACATAACCCCTAAGTGCTAGTACAGGGTTTCCCAGGGGCCTTTACCAGGTCACATGGCCAGAAGTGCTGAGGGACTTGCTTTAGAGCGACAGGAACTGTGTGCCTTGAGCCTTTCCCCTATTTAGTCCTGGGGAAATGGAGCAAGTGTGGAACATTGGTTCCACTCCCAAAATGTGCAAGGACAGGCTGACCTGAAGTCACCTCCAGAGAGTACCTGTATTAGCTGTTCACTTTTTTCATCTTCGTATCTTCCTGAGACTGGAAACTGCAATACACTGAGAAAGAGGGTAGCTGCATCCAAGAGTACAAATTAGAAGCATAGGAAGAGATGCTTTAGCTTTCTGAGGTTTCTCCTGCCTTTGAAGCCCTTGGCCAACGCCATCAGAGATCTCCCCACCACACACACATCTCTGGACCACCTGCTCACATTTGGGCTACTTCACCAGGCATCCACACTTCTGTCTCCTTCAACGCCCTGACTGGGCTCCTGGAGGGTTCAGCCAGTGAAGAACTACCGAGTACTGTTATTGGCATTGCTATTGCATGAACTGCTGCATCATAAAAAAAAAAAATGCAGTAGTACAGCTGTGCATGGCTCCCCCGTGTGCTGCATTTCAGCATTTGGGTGACAGCAGAAAGTGATTTCATGTTGTTTCATACTTTTTATTCCTTCTACAAGCCACTGGGCTCAGAGAGCCACAGGAAACAGCTGTAGAATAGACAGGTTTACAGGAGGACGATGCTCTTCACAGAAATCCCCAGAGAGGATTGTCCAGTGCCTGAGAACAGTGAGCTGTTGCCGGAGAGACACAGGAGACAGGGTCTTCCCTCAAGCCAGGATGTGAAGCCGCCAAAGGAAGCACAGACCTCCCAGAGGGAGAGAGACAAGGAGCCTCAGGGTGCGCAGAGCACTCACACACACACAAGGGCCATCTGTCCAGTTCTGAGTGTCTCCTAACACAGAGCGTCCTGAGGAATTCACTAAAATTAAGAATCTTCTGTGGAATGCAAAACATTCCTGGGACCAGGGGCAGGCTGGCCTCTAGCCTATGGCCTTGACGTGGGAGCCTTGTGACTAAAAGAAATGAAAGATGCCTCAGTTAAGTTGACTCCCCTCTCTGGTGCTAAAGCCCACCCCCCAAGTTGTCTTTTAAGTTTTTGGATCCTAAAGACTTGTGTGTTGGGAGAATGCTGGAGCCATAGGCTTGATAGACTTTTAATACTTTGTGTCATTTTGGAATGGACGCTGGGCGACAGGGATCAACGTCATTATAGCTGTGAGAGCAGAGTGAGCAGTGTGTTCATTAGGATTTCCCAGAGAAACAGTACCAATAAGATGTGTATACAGCCAGTGATTAGTGTCTGTGTCCTCCATATCTGATCATCTAGAATTCTGTATTGAACTCTATAGTATATTCCCTATTATTAGTCCCTATGCTTTACAGTGTGAAAATTACTTACATCATGTTCCCACTGTTTTAGGGAATAAGATCATTCAATAGATTTACATGGAAATACATTTCATTAAGAGTGTTGAGTATGTGCATATTTGGGCATCCATAGTGGACTGGAACCTGTCATCCAAGAAAGTGGCTCAGGAGATTATGGATGGATGAATTGAAGGTCTGTTAGGCAGGAACCACATGCTGGAGATTAAGATAAGGGTTGATGTTGCAATCTGAAGTCTGCCCTCCAGTGAGCTGAGAATTTAGCAGACTGCTAAGCAAACTGCCTGGCAGAGATGGATTTGTGTCATAAAGCCTCACTCAGTCTTTTCTCTGAAGGCCACAAACAGATCAAGTGAGACCCCACTCACATCACAGAGGCCAATCTCCTTATTCAAGGTTCTATTGAGTTGTATATTAACATCACTTAAAATACCTTCATTATACAATTAGACTGGCATTTGGCCCAACAGCTAGCCAAGCTGCTACCTGAAATTTGCTTTATAGGCAGTGAGGAGCTATTCTGGAGAGTGACCAACAGTCCACATTGCCTTATGTCCCCATGAGGACAGACTCCATGCAGAATATGAGCCCATAGCAGGCCTTCCAGGACTCCAGGATAGAGCCAGTCTTTTTTCCTGTATGTTGGTTAGAGTCTCACTATTGTAGCTCAAGCTGTTCTTGAACTCACAATCTGTTAACCACATACAGCTGGGATTTAATGCTTTCATATACCTTCATCAACTGTGACAATTCAAGGGTCTTTTGTTCCTCCTCAGCCTCATGAGTCTATGTTAGAGATTACCAAATGTCTTCTGTGAAGGGGCAATAAAACTTTTCATATTTTTAAGCACTGCATATCTATTGTAACCATATGAGAGTAAAAGTAACCATAGACCGACCATAAGGCAACAAATGGGTGTTGCTTTGACAATAAAACTTTATGAAACAAGCAGAAATCCTGATTCTGTCCATTTTTCTCTCTGCCAAACCTTTGGAAGGACACATAAGCGATACTGTGGCTTAAAATTCTTTTAGACATAAAGAAACAAAACCATGAGGACTTCATTATCTCACATAATGAAAAACCCAGATATTGATAGTCTGACATCTGCTTTATTCAGCATCTCAAAGTCTTCTTTAGGGACTATAGTCTATCATCTACCATCTTCAGCATTTAGGTTCAGCAATTCCTGCTGCTTGCCAAAGACTTCTGAACTTCCCAAGGACACAGTCACAGTTCCGGGGATGGGGGTAGCAGAGAATGTTGTAGCAGTGTTCCTGTTGGCGCTGAGAACCTCTCAGAAGCTTTCTCTCATTACCACTGGCCAGAGCTAGAGATGTTGGCTCCCTTAAGCTGGGTGAAGTTCACAAATCCAAGGGATGAGTCTGTGGGTAGTGAAACTGAAGACTCCACAAGGTAGCAAAAGCTGTTCATGGGAAAACACCTAGCTGGAGACAAGGCTGGGAATCAGTTGTGCTGAGGAGAGAAAGAAACTGGCTGGGCAGACAGCAGTCTCGAAAGGTACTCCCTTTGCACAGCACCATGCCCAAGGACCACAGCTCTAGGGAACTGAGAGACTTCTAGCTAGAGAAGGGTAGTGCGACCATGGGGCACTGTAAACCACCCTTAACCACAGCAATAGGAAATGAAAATGCCTACCAGAGAATGAGGAACAGCCACTGGGGCTAAGAGGAGGCTGTCGGAGGGGGATGAGGGCTAGGCTGCAAGCTCTGAGGCAGGAGCAAGGGGTCTTGGAGATGCTGTTTAGGCTGATTTATTTATCAACTTTGCCAGAGATCCCAGGCCTTGAAGACTGCTGCTTACAGGCAGGATCTAATCCCAGGCTTGGAGATGTTGGTACACGCTTTCTCTCCATCAGGGATGGGGAGGGACACTCCAAGCATGTGAGCACAAGGAGACTCAGGATGACAGCAGGTGGAGGTCTGGTTCTGCTTGTTGGGTGTGGGCTAACAAGGTGCTCAGCAGGCCACAAACAGAGGGCTGTGAACCAACTTCCCTAAAATGCCACACCTATGTTGAGGATTCCACAGACTGACTAGATAGAACTCCATGACTGTAGAGTTTGATTGTCGCAGAAGCAGAGGCAAAGCCATCCTGGACCATCTGTAGTCTCCTTACCATCAGCCAGTTCATCTTCCACCTCTGTACCTAGCTTACCACCACTCAGCGCCTTTCCGAAGAGAGCTGCTTCTGTCTATAGTCCACAGGGGTGAAAATAAAACACAAACCAAGCCTGTTCTGAGAGATTCCAGCATGTCGCATTCCACCCTACCCCTACCCGGGCTGACCCTCCTAACCCCTCACTGCCCGCATTCTCCGAATTAATCATTTCCCGTCCTCTGTCCACTCCTTGAGAAAAACAAGGCAGTGGGTAGTCATAAGTAGAAGGTGAAGTGTCTACTCTGGACAGAATATTTGTGTGTTCATTCCCCAAACTTATCTCTTGAAGTCCTGGTTCCTAATGTGGTGGTGTTGGGAGGTGGGACCCCTGGAAAGTGACTAGGTTAGTTGCCTGGAGCCCTGTGTTGTAAATGGGGAGAGTGTCACGTAAAGAGAGACACAAAGAGATGGTTTCTATTTTGGAAGCTGCATGAACCAGAAAGCAGGCCATCCCTAGCCCCTTCCCATGCTGGAGTCCTGATCCTGTGCTTTCAGAACATCAAGAATCAGTGGGTTCTGCTTAAGCCTGGTTCTTACTGTTTGCCTCTGCTGCCCAAGCCAAGACAGGATATTAGGCCAAGATCTCCTCACTTGGAGATGAGAGCAAATGTCTGTCCACCCCAGACAGGATGCCAATGGCTGGCCAAAGAAACAGTTCCATCAAGTTTGGCTTAGTGAATCAACAAGTGCATAGGGATTGCTGGAGTGTGGACTCAAAGGCAGCTTCAAAGGCCAGGCCAGCATCAGTGATGACTCACAAAAGCTTCTTCCGTGGGCTCCTTGCACAATTGTAAGGCAGAGTCTCCTCCCTGGGCACCACTGCTTCTGCCACACTGGGGAGGGGCCCGTGATCCTATAACTCAAGCTTTCTGAGTCTTCTAAGTTTTCTTAGCCTCTTAGGAGCACCCAGCCTCCCAGCTAGAAGAGTGTTTCAACTCCAAGGAGACACCTTCACAGCAGGAGAGGTTTCTCCCTTGCTTATGTTAGTACCCTTGCCCAGAGCCCAGCAGGGAAGACATGGTTCTGTTTTCAGCCACAGGCCAATGTGCACATAACTAAATTCTTCATAGTTTTGGTCTCCTGTCCACAAGATGGGACGAACAGACCAGAACTTCTGAAGCAAGGAGACTGAAGGAGATGAAATGTTCAAAGCAGAGCACACACAGGGGGGCTGTCTGTAGTTATAGTCTTTGTGTGTTTTCTCACAGAACAAGAAACTGTCTTTGCATTTTGGGGAAGACTAATCTGATTACATCAGAGTATTGCCTTATGGCTACACTTTCCTGGGCCTCAAGATTGGTATACCTGACAGAATCCCCCTCTCACCCTGGTGGAAGCCCTGGGAAATGATGAAGGAAACTTCTCCAGGGCCAGGGAAGCTAAAGCTTAGGAGATTCCCAGGGCTCTACTGCAAGGTTACTAAGCAGTTTACAGTTAACAGTTGCTGGGGAAAAACAACCCTGGCAAGCCAAACTGCTTGCATCTTCGATCCGATCTGGAACTCCTGAGTTGCAGCTTTTGTGAGTTCTCACCCATGCTAGGACGGCTTTAGGGTCAGGTAGCCCACTTCTGAGTCATTCATGTTTCTGCAAGCAACTCCCGCCCTGTAAGAAAACCCAATAATCTCACTGACTCACGAGGCTAGACCTCTGTGGAATCGTTATGTTTGTTTGTTTGTTATTGGTGCCCTAACTGGAGAGAATAGGCACTTGTCATGTCTCATCAGGGAAAGTCACACAATAGATACAACTGAACTCTGCCTCATTCATTTTCAAATTTACCTTTCAACACAGAACTTGTGAGTTGCTGGAGGCCCTATCTGCCTCTTGCTAGCCACACTTCGCACACATCTATGAGATCTGGCAGAGTGTTAGCCTTAGCTCTTTAGCCCCAGTGCCTCATGGGATATCCAGTCCACACGGTAAGTGCTTAATGATATTTGCTGAGCTAAGCTGACTCCTCTCTTTAACACTGTTCTCAGAGCTTGCACTGGCACTGATGGTCTAAAATAAAGGAACATGCTTGTTCCACTCCGGAAAGAGGAACCAGAGCTGGGGGCTTGAAAATATCTCTCCCAGTTTCCTGGAAGCGGACACTCAAGTGACAGTGGAGGAGGTGAGGTGTAGCCTCAAACAGAGCAGCTGCATGGGACAAGTGACTCATCTTCCACTATCTGTTCTTTGAAGAGCAGTTTGATTGGAGAGTCCCTGGCTCTTCCGCTCTGTGAGCTAGAAACATTCAAAAGACTCTGGAATCTGCCCCTGGCTAGACTCCGTTCACATAGGTTGTCTTAGGAGATTACCCAAAGTCCCAGAAGTTCTTGCTATTAAAACAAAACAAAACACAAACAAAAAACAACAACACAGCTTATTCTAGACTCTGGGTGCCCCCTGGCCTTGTTCTGTCATCTGGTCACAAGTTTCTTATTAATACTCACAGTTGGATCCTTCAAACACTAGAGTAGCTGGGTGCTTAGGGATGATCTCACATGAGGAACATCCTAAGGCCCCTAAGGCCTCAAATCTTAGCAGTCTTAGCCTTTTGCCTTGGGTGGCCCAGTCTCTCTGGAGCTGTTTCTTTCTTGTCAAACCATGGAACTCAGACTGTAACATCTACTTAACTGTAATTCCATTTAATTAAAACTCTACTTCTTGTTTCCATGGGTGGCTTAGCTTTTCCTACAACGACTAAACATTTGGTCACTTAGGTAATCATGAGAAACCTTACTCTAGCCATCATGGGCAACCCTTATTCTTGAGATTTCACTCTTTCTTCCACCCACAGCGTGTAAAATACTTTACTGTCCAACAACAGCAGGCCATCACCTGGCCCCGGAGCCTTGAGGGTCAGAAGAGAGGTGAAGCAATCTACATAGACAGCTTTGATTCTGAGTACACAGGGCATGGGACGAAAGGATTTCTCCCTTTGAGAATTCAGCCAGGAGCAGGGTGGGAGAGAACCCAGGAAGAGAGGTACAGCTACTCTCATGGCTGGGATAAAAGCAGAATGTGGAACTTGATAGGAATGCCCTGCAGCCTAGGGACATAGCTGTGGACCAGCCAGCTGACTAGCCAGCTGACCAGAAAGGAGCACATTGTCTCAGAGTAGCTGCAGGCTCCCACAGGCCAGGAAAACAGCAATCAAAGACAGAGGGATCCTGTGAAGACGTCACTTATGTTATTAAATCTAAGCCTCCGCCAATCTCAGGAAGAGATGTTACAATTAACCCCTCTTTACAAACAGGGGAGTGGAACTTAAAGGAGATCCATAAGCTCTGGCTACATGCCAGGTGAAGAACAGATACAGAGCTCAGATGTAGAGCTTGTGTATATAATGGGGAAATCCTCATCAATATGCTCCATGTTCTCACAGTTATGGAAATAGTGAGTGAGTGAGGGTGTGAGTGAGTTAGTGAGGGAGTGAAGGGGTGAGTAAATGACTGAATAAATGGATGGATGGATGGATGGATGGAAGGATGGGTGGATGGATGGAAGGATGGATGGATGGATGGGTGGATGGATGGATGGAAGGATGGATGGATGGATGGATGGGTGGATGGATGGATGGAAGGATGGGTGGATGGATGGATGGGTGGATGGATGGATGGGTGGATGGATGGATGGAAGGATGGATGGATGGAAGGATGGGTGGATGGATGGATGGAAGGATGGGTGGATGGATGGAAGGATGGGTGGAGGGATGGAAGGATGGGTGGATGGATGGGTGGATGGATGGGTGGATGGATGGATGGAAGGGTGGATGGATCGGAGTGGTTGTCTTGGACTTAGAGTAGCTCAGAGAACCCTCTTCCCAGCAAAAATAACTGTTTAATATAATAAGCTTTGATCTTGGAGAAAACCTGAAGTATCAGTCATTTAAATCTTCCAGAAAGGTAAGAGTGCACAGCAATGAAGAAATAGTCACAAAGGGTCAATGACTGTTGAACCCTGACTTTCTTATGACCTGAGGGGCTTCTACTGCCTCCTCCTTTTTTTTTTTTTTTTTTTTTTTTTTGAGATGAGGTCTCATGTATCCCATATCCAGCTACACTGGAAATTATTATACTAAGACAAAGATGACTTTGAATGCCTGCCTCCCTAGTGCTGTATTATAAGCATGAAGCAATGCTCCTGATTTTATGAGGCAATGAGGATTAAACTCAGAACTTTATGCATGCTAGGCATGTAGCGTGTCAACTGAGCTACACCCTCAACTCCACAGTTTCCCCTCTAAACTGTAATCCTACTCTGAGAAGAACAAGATGATGTGTTCCTCTTGTCTCTTGTCTCTGTGCTTCTAAAGATCCATTCCAGGAGGCCTAGTGGGATTGTGGTGCCTGCCTCATAACTCAATGCAAGGGGCTCACATCTTGATGAGTACAAAGCCAGACAAACTCAGCCAAGACTCAGGGTGGCGAAAGATTGGCTACTTGCAGTAGGTAAGGAGAGCATCAAAATCAATGCCCTTCTCAGAAAGAGGGAACCAGGACCTTACCCAAGAAACCTATATCCTTTTACATAGGGGTAGACTCATTCCTGAGTATGCTCACTTTAAGGTCATGATTTAAGAAGGAAAAATAGCAGATCTATTTTTAGGGAATGCTTAGTTCAAGGCCATGGTAAGGCAGGATATAAAGTCAGGGAAACCTAGTGGGGCATTGGAGGTAAGGTGGTCCTCACCTGGAGACCTAGTTGTTGTTTAAAGAAACTCTAATACAATTGATAACACCATAATAGCTTTCAGAAATTCTGGTTTTCCTAAAGACATCTCAGGCAAGAAGACTATAAAGCATATTTACTTAGGGTCAAGACATTTGTAACCTTGAGTTAATCCATTATCACTTCTCTGTCATCTCTAAACCTGAATGATATACCCCATAAGTTAATCTTGTAATTTCATCTACACAAGGATCTTCTTTAATGTAAGATAAATAAGTAAACCTGTTCATTTGTCTTTATTTAAAATGTAAACTGCTTATTTTCTAAACTTTGCTTGTTAGCCCTTGCTGTACACAATGGCCTTTAAGTAACGTGTCTTAGTGATGAGTCCTACATGCAGCCATTATAAAGATGCTCCAGTGGAGAGTGAGCCACTCCTTTGGAGAAGCCCACAACTATTGTGTATCAGTTCTCTAATGTCCTTTGTCCTGAGTCAATCTCCTCTCTTCCTCTGCCAAGTGCATAGGTATACATGAAGTATGAGTGTGCACTATCTGATAATGAACTTGGTAACTTGCTTCATTCTGATTTGTCCTTAAATTCTTTACTGCAGTGGAGTCAATGTTCTGGCTTTACCTGAATGAAAGCTCCTAAGGGAAGGAGCCCCCCAAGAGATTAAAGGGATGAATTGTAGCCTCCCCATCCCCCACTGCAGTACCACCTTAAAGGGTTTAAATGATAGGAACAGAACTACTTCAGGGCATATTCACCTTAAATCATAAAGTTTTAGTTTTTGAGAATAAGGAAAAAGACACTTTTTATATGATTTCTTTGCCTCTATCTCTGCTTCTTGTTCTATTGTTTTAACCTCTTCCTTCCACCATGTTTTCCACCATAAAAGTGCCCTCCAAAGCAGCAGTAACCACGTCTAACCAGTCCTTAGGGATAATTCAGTTACATGTTGACCAGGAATTTAACATTTGTTTCACAAACAGTGAGTGGATACCATATATGACGATTGTTTCCTTGACTCTCCTTAATTCTTATATTTGTACCAGAGCCCAATTAACTTCTGAACAATTTTTATCATTTTGTGATTTCTTTAATTCTATTTACTTACTAAACTTGTCAATGATGATTCAGATGACTGTAAAGTGGGGCAGCTACCTAATGTGGTAGCAGCCCAAGGGAGGGTCCAAAAAGAGAGAAAAAAAAAACCACAGCTCACTAGGAGAAAGAGGGTACTGTCTGAAACAATTACCCAGATGAAAGTGAAGAAGAAACATGTGTGGCCAGCTCTGCCTAAGCTTGGAGGCTGCCTTTGAACAGAAAGCCTAGCCAGCCAGTAATTACTCCTCTAGCCACGTGTTGCTCTGGCCAGCAAGTGGCTTTTTTTTTTTAATTTGTGCCCCAAAGTTGGGTGCCAAGTGAAACACAAATTCTAGTTGGTACTTAATGAAAACTCAGAGCCAGATATTGGGGAAAAGCTGGAATATCAGAGAGAGGAAACAGACCATAGTTAATTCTCACCCAGCCAACTTCTAAGGGTATAAGCTATCTTCAAGAGTCCTCAGCCTGATTCATCATTTTTACAGAATACCACACTATCTGCCTATGCCTGCCTTGAATATCTTCTTCACCCAGTTGTTTCACTTCCAGGTTCAACACTGCATCATAATCCTAGAGTTAGGATTAAAGGTGTGAGCTACTACTGTTTGGTTGTTAGACTTTGAACTCACAGAAACACAGATTTCTGTCTCCTGAGTTATAGGGTTAAAGGTCACCAGTGGTCATTCCCAGTCGGGATTAAAGGCGTGAGTTACCAACTGTCATCCCTGTGCTTAAGTGTGGGTGATTCTGTCCTCTGATATTCTAGATGATTTTATTACATATAAAATATATCACCACAAATATGTTTTAATATAGAAATTTTCCTCTAATGCTGCTGGTATCCCTTAGTGTGTCAGACCTTCTGAGCCCCCTGTCATATTCAAGAAACTCTATTGCAAGCCCCACGCTTACAATATCACTGCCTTGATGGTCCCACATCATCTGACTCCTATGGTAGAAGTTCCACATTGCAAAGGATAAACCAAGACTACTGAGGCCTGCTTCCTCCTATGCTTCCCCACCCTGGAGAGGTACCCACTAGGGAAATAGGCAGCTAGCCATCACTCCTCTGCATGGCTGCTGACAGTTGCCTAGGAAGAAATAATAAAGAGCTCTGAGCTCTGCCTGAGGGAATGACCTCATTTAGAACAGGATGTGAAGAACTCCATTCACAGAGTTCTCAGAAACATTGTAAACACATCTTGGAGAGTATAAATAAAAGGGTGTGCAGAATTCCATGTTGCTGGTAGCAATAAACAAAATTCCCAACCCTTGCTTAATAGAGAACTGAAGACACAGAGAGCCTAGGGGAACCTTCTAGGGATAGCCTATCTTGGGTGTTGGGAACACTGAAGCTAAGTGAAGTCTGTACTCATCCTGGAGCAGTTGGGTCAAGGAGATTTGTAGGCTCAAAATGATTCCTTCTGTTTGCAGATCGCTTAAGAAAGGCTCCATGTTCTTTGGGCTCAAAAGAGGTCAAGCACTGTCGCTGGCCAAATACAGATTAAGAATAACTCCTAAAAATACAAGCCTTAACCCTAAACTGAGCACTGTCTGACAGTCCGGCACACAAGGTCATGTCCTCTTAGGAGTCAGTCAGAGGCTCTGGAGCTATCTGTCCCTGATTAAAGGCAGGGGTAAACATAAACTTGATTTATAACAGATGACTCAAAGCCCGGCTTCCCTCCCCATTTCATGGGCAAAGGGTATCTAATTGGTCCAAGGGATTAACCATAACTATTGACTAATAAATGACTTTTGCAGATCCAAGAGAAATTCCTAGATAACCACACTAAAATTCAAGAAAAAATATCCATGTAGGGACATTAAAGGTTGAACATGGTGGTAAAATAGATTGACTTCACAGAACTAGTCCAGCTGAGTCAGTAAACAAATAGATAAAGGAACCAGACACCAGGTAGGGAGAAAGCAGAACCACCCCTCAGAGTTGCAACATGCAGTGGTCAAGAGGTCCAGGTGCTAACAAAAAATTTTTAGGTACAAAAAGAAACAAGAAAATATGACAGATGATCAAAAGTAGAGGGTAAGAGATATAGCTTTTAAGAAGTTTCAGATGTTGGATATGGTTGACCAAGACTCTAAAACTACCACTTGTCCAAGGAACTAAAATAATTCATATTTTAAAACTAAAAAGAAAGAATGATGCAGAGAGAGAAAGCCAATGAAGATGCTGTGAAAGAAAAGGACAGTGCTATAGGATATTATGTGATTTAAATTATGAGTGCTTAAGAACTGTAAAATTACAAGGTGAATTAGTGGTTTCATTTGACAGAAACTGGGAGGTGAGGGGTGAGTCTCAATAGTTCCTGGGCTGTATTTCATTTTGGGGCGTGATGAGTATATTATAAACTGAAATAGCAGTATGATGACTCAGATATAAATATACTAAACCCCATTGAATTGTGTGTGTTAAGTTGGTTAGTTTTATGACAGTGAATTTTATTTTTATAAAGATATTTAAGAAAAATAAAACCAGCTAGTCAAACAAGCAAGAACCAAAAAAAAAAAAAAAAAAAAAAAAAAAATTAAACTATCTAAGAGCTGATGAAATGCCACTCACAGGCTTATGTGTTTGGACATTTGTTCTCCAGATGGTGGTGCTGTTTGGGGGAACCTATGGAACCTTTAGGACATGCAGCCTTGCTGAAGGAAGTGCATCGCTGGGGGTGGGTTTTGAGGGTCCATAGCCTCATGTGGCTTCTTGTCACCCCCATTCCCATTTCCTGTGTGTGTATGAAGTGTGGCCAACTGGCTTCTAGCTTCTGCTGCTTGCCAGACTGACTCTGTTATCATAGGACCTAGCTCTCTGGAGCTGCAGGCCACATCCACGTTTCTTCCTTACGTTGCTTTTGATCAGGGTATTTTATTGCAGCATCACAAAGCAACTAATACAGAAGCATAGAGAGAGAACACCAGAACCTGGCCTCCTGGTTATGGGATTTGTTCTCTGGCCTCTGTCTTCTGGCAGCTGGAACCACTGTTCCTGGGCTCCAACCCTGAAATCTGGAACTAAAGTGGTCTCTTAGATCTGCACTGGCCTTGCCTCAGACTAATTCAGGGTGTCATGATAGTGTTTTCTCTTTCTTCCCTTCCTATGAGGTCCCTGTAGTAATAGGACACACTCACCCACACCCATAGTCCATGTTTTATTTTTCCCTGACTGCACTATCTAACATCCCTCATTGGTAAAAGTCAAAGAAACAGTTTGAATGCCCTTGTGGTCAAGGGTTTACAGTAATCCGTCAGAGTCCAGCTTTTGACTTGAGAGATGAGCTGAATAGATCTACTCAGCCTATCTTGCTTCCTGTCTTCACTTCCCCATCCTTCATCACAGAGGCCTTCCGCCCATCTGGAACACAGGCCATGCTAAGCCCCAGGCTGACACCACCTCATTTCCACACACTTAAAAAAATATCTCATAGGTGCTCAAAATTATACAATGAGCATGTTACTTGTCTAGACTTGAGAGTCCTCTCCCCAGACAAAAACCATAGGGCTCTTCCTGTTTTCCAGTTGCTCATTCACTGTGATCAGCTATGAGGATTAATGTGTCTGTTCCTCCTCACAGACTCCTATGGACCAAACATACTATTCAGAACTAAAAAGTATGTTGTACATCTTTTTACTGAGAGACATATCTCAGATTCACCGTCACCTCGGTAGCCCCCCATGGAGAACCTGCCTACCTGCTCACTCTCTCTCCCATGTACCTTTCTTCTTTTTTTCTCTTCCTTCCTCCATATTTTGAGAAAACATCTGTTTATCACTGTAACTACTCCTGGGTACTTAAGCATGGCAGATGTACTTCCCTGTGCTGTGTGGCTCTCTGGGGGCAATGCCCCCTGGGTCCTGAGAGTGAACACTCAGTGTAGGTCCTGGTCATTCCTGCTACAGGCTTATAGACTCTCTTAGCTTGCACTGTCTACTTGGAATCCCGACACTGCCCATATCATGGGGGTGGGGTGGGAGGAAGTCCTTAGCTATCCTTCTGGAATGAGAGATGCTCTTCTGGCCAGCTTTCCTGGCAGTGAGCACAGAGTAGCATTGTTTCCCTGGATGATTCTGAAATGCTTGCTGCCCAGCCCAGGTCCAGAGTATGTCAAGAATGCAGCCCACTGCCAGACTGTTCTCACTAGAGATCTAAAGTGTCCTTTCCCATATCTACCATGAGAAATCTTGCTCAGAATTGATGGCCATCTCATCCAGTACTTTCTGTTAGGTGCTTACATGGCTGATACACCCATCACTGGGCCTTCAGCACCAGTAGGCTGAATCACACGCAAAATGCACCATAGGCTCCTTGCTGAAGGCTGACTCCTTTGTTGGGTGCAAGGGAAGCTGTGCTGATGTCTTCTGTTCCTTTAGGGCTCAGCAAGTTGTGTCTGCAGCCTTGTGGAGAATGGAGCCAAGATCTATTTTCCTCCCCTGGCCAAGAAGGAGGAGCCTCATTGGTGCCCTCCTGGAGGTCTCCACAGATCTGGGTTTGTAGAGTATCTCACAGTTCTGAAATCCAAGTCACCACTGAGATGTGCAGAGCAGCTGACTAAACGGATGCCCTGAGTTCTCTACAGGGACCATGGCTATTAGGAGTCCTCTGACATGTCCATCCATCTGTCGACCTCTAGATGAGAAGCTCAGAACAGGTCAGTGGCCATGAGAGAAGGCACAAAGAGTGGAGTCTGGGAGGAAGGGATGATGGGAGTCGTGTCAGAGGCAGTTTCCTCTGGACCACTGTCACTGTCACCCAGACCTTCAGTAAGAGATGGGATGATTTTCACCACATTGTCTTCAAAGTGTACCTGCTTCTTCTTGGCCAAAGGATCAGCTGGCCCCAGCGCCAGTTCCATTAGGGCATCTTGGGGTTGTAGGGCGCGTGGCTTCTTGGTCCCCTTCAGGATGCTTTTCATGTGGATGAAGAATGAGCCAGGCCCTTCTTTGAGGGCCCCATGGAAAGTATAAGTTTGTTCGGTGTCCCCAGAGCCTGTGGTGCTTATGGTGCTGCTGGAGGGGTCTGTGTACTGCTCTGTGGGGGCCAGCACCTCTGGGGCAGCCTTTCTTTTCTTCCGCTTGCTCAGCAGGAAGTAGGCCAGGCCAGTGATGATTAGCATGGAACCTGGAAGAGATCTAGGAGGTCAAGACACTGCACAGACATGCCATGGAGGAAAACTAGAGGCTGGGCAAGTCTTTCCCTCCACTATGTCTGCTGTTCCATGTTGTACAGCCATGATCTGCTGATAGGTCCAGCATCATACCCACATCAGACTCGGGCTAACACAACATGGCAAGGCTCAGAGGTTAAAATAGGTCCAGTGCTGTGGGGCCAGGGTACCAAAGAGGACTCTGTCTGCCTCTTGGGGGATCATTCTGATCTCTTTGTCCCAATTCCCCTTCATATGGAGAGTTGGTCCAACTGCCTGACTTCTATCACTCCCCCCTCAGGGTGAATTACGGGGACAAGGCATACAATGGCTTTCCTAGATATGGATGCTGTTGTGGATACTGAATCTGTTGGATATTTTCTCATTCCTAGGAATGTAGAGAGTCCCTAGTCCCTGCCCAGTAATCTTGGGGAGATGTGAATCTCTCAGGTTCAGTAGCACAGAGAATGCTGTCTATGGCTCGTCCGCACCACCCTTCAGACCCTGCTATGGTCTTCCACAATGAGCACAGCCTACCTATGGGAATCCAGGAACTTGATTGCCAATGCCCACCAGTTTCAGGGTTTCTTAGGTCTGCCTCTTCTGGGGGCAAGACTTGGGCTCACTCACTAAGTTCCCTGTCTTCAGGGGCCATGGCACATAGGCTAAAGAAGACAGCTTATTCTCCTCCCGTTTAGTCTGGGGAAGGTTTCTGATATTTTGTATGGGTTCTGGGAGGGGCATAGACTTATATGAATAAGGAGGAATGAAGAGGAGGGTTGTAGAAAAGAAGGTAAGAGACAAGTACAGAGGCAAGGATGCCAGTCCTGGGATTATAAACTAAGTTACCATGCAAGGCACTAGGAGGTGGGACAGGAGATAAGGCTGACGGGCTGTTTGGGGTCCCCAAAAGAGAGTGTCTTCCCCACCCAAGCCTGGAGCTTAGAGCTGAACGGGTAGGCATTGGCAGGTGTAGAAGGGTCTAGTCATCCTATTCTTTGAAAGTGGTTGGTGAGACGACAACCCGGGGTCCCATCAAGTGTCCAACCTCCAGATGGCTGTGTACAGGAGGGCTGCACATCAGGATGTTACTGCTGCTTGGTCAGCACAGTGGACATTGGACAATCATTCTCACATACTGGGTGAGAGGGCAGAGGGGCTTGTGAGGGTACCAGGAGACAGGACCTGTGCCTCTGCTTAGATCATATCTGTGCAGTGACTGCATACTTCCATTACTCCTGGTGCTCCTACCTGGGATTGTCACATGCCAGACCAGGACAGGATGGAGGAAGCAGGCTACAGACAGCAGCATGTAGGCTAGGAACTTCTGGAAGCATCCCAGCCAGTGAGCCTTCTCCCTTGCTCTGTGTGCCAGAGACCCTGGCTGACACCTAGGAATGAGATTAGGGTTAGCAGGTTAGTAGAGATTATTCCAGGCAGGTCCTGGCTCCACAGAAGGCCTGCAGAATCCATCCCCACAGAAGACTGTGAACATTGAGCCCTGAAGTGTCTGTGATATTCTGTCTGAATGTTTGAGGGATTGGACACAGACAAGCCCAGGGTCCTCACTGTGGGTTCTGTGGTTAGAGTGTTTCCTTGGGGTCCATGGGGTTTCTAAATGAACCTTGTGTTTTTTTTTTTTTTTAGCTGTGGTTTTGGACAATAGAAAAAGAAAGTTGATGAAAGTCTCAGAGCCTTTTGAAAGTCTTCAGTGGACCAGTAATGGTATGCAGTACAAAAGCCACCCTCCTGGGGCAACTGTGGCAAAAGCATGAAGAACATGTAGCCTGCATGAAGAACATGTAGCCTGGGATTCAGCTGCATCATGTTTGATGAGCCTTGCCAGGCACAGGACAGAACTGGCATGGAAAAGCTTCTTCTTCCTCTTTTTTTTTTTCTGACACCTAGGGACCACCTAAGGTAAAAGCCAAGCCCTGATATGCTGAGCAGATTTCTTCAGGGATCCTGTCTCCAGGTTTCAAAGTAAGACAATGCCTGTTCTCCCAGAGCATAAAGGTCCACTAGTACTAGGACCTTACCTAGTACAGCTCACTGGTGCCCTCTGGTGTCTGTGAGTGCATGTGTACATGTGCACTTGTACAAGCAGTCATGTCCTTGTGTAGTGGGAGATGATGCAGACAGGATTCTGAGACTAAAACAATGTCAAGAATCCTTTGAGGCAAAATTCATAAGAAGTGGTTGGTGGTGCATTACTGGCCAAGGTCTGAGTCTGGGAAACAGCTGTGTGTCCGTCCATCCGTGTGTGTCCCCCCACCCACCAGGTGCTAGGTCTGGCTTGCTACATCTGAGGTCTGGCTCTCTCTAACTGACCATTTGGGATCCTGGCTATCTGGGCTCTGCTAGCCACAGCCAAGGTTCTGAGCCCTTACCACACAGAGGACAATTTCACACACTGAGCACTGGCTGGACAGCAGTGAGGCCTTTGTGATGTGAATGCTGGAAGAGCCAGTTCACACACATTGCTCTGGTCTCCCCAAGCTGAGCCTCCTTCAGGGTTCCCAACCTATAGTGGACAGCATGGACACAGGCCCAGATGTCCTGGAGTAGGGAAAGCTGGCTTTGCTAGGGAGTCTGGTTAGAGACAGGCCTTGACTGGATCTGTCCAGCTGAACACTGACTGGGCCATAGGCCATCTCCAGACTGGGGCTTGCTGCTTCTGGAAGAAGAACCAGTCCACAGTGGCCTTAGAAGCAGGGCAACCTCAGCTACAGCTTCATAGATGAGCTATCTATACGGGGTCAGGACAGAAAGGGTTGCAGGAGAGATCATTGGAGACTACTTACTTGAAGCAGATGGCCAGCAGTTGAGCCACAAAGTAGGCCCCTTCACACACGGAGATGGTGCCTCCTGTAAACCTGTGGGGAGGGAAAAAAAAGGTGAGGGAGATCCCCCATGGATTTATCAAGGTTGTCTGCTGGCAGCTCCTCTGATTCCCAGACATCTCCACTAACATAGTAATCATGATCCCGATATATTCATGTTTACCAGTCAAACATCCCTAGTGCTGCCTGGATGGCATATGGGTCTGTCCTGAAGTGGCTGGAACTAGGAGGCAGAGGGGAGGAAGAAGCAGAGGCCAGCAGGTGAGGTGGCCTGTACTTGGTATTTTCAATGGACACTGAAAGGCATGTCTGCTTGCTGGCCCAGCCTTGAAGTTGAGCTCAGTTTGTCAGCCTGGCTCAAGCCATAGAGGGGCCTCAATTGAGAAGACCCCCCTCTCAGATTGGCCTGTATGTAGCCAGCCAGTAGTTTTTGGCCTAGCCTAGCCCCAAGGTCTGGATCCGCAGTCTCCCAGCCACCTAGTCCCAAAAATTCACACAGAGGACTATGTTAATTGCAAGCTGCATGTTCACTTCCATTTTCTCTGGCCTCATATGGCACCAGGCTCTGTCCTTGGCCTTCCTGACTCACTGGCCTGCATCCCTCTTCCTTGATAATTAGTAGGCTGCCTCGGCTTCTGTGACACACTGATCTGAAGGCGCTTGCTCTAATCTAGGGATTCTAAACTCAGAATCTCCTGGGGCATATGTGAAACCCTAGGTTTCTGCCCAGCCCCTCAATTTTCTATAACAGAATCCTTGTGATTAAAATTTTAATTTTTGTTTGAAATGGCAATCCTGGCCCATAGAATTGAAATGGCATATCATTTAAATGTCTTTACAAATAATTCCCACATTTTCCTGAGTGTACAGGAAGTTAGCAGGTACCACAGGGCCTTTGCATAAGCTATCTCTTTTTGGAAGGCCCCCTCTTCCCCCTGATGTCTGTTTGTTGAACTCTTGTTATCAAATGGCCAGAGTCACTAGTCTATGAGCTTCTAAAGAACTTCTCTATAATGACCATGTGAGAGCTGAGCCCACCCTGGGCAGGACTTACAGGAGAGTGCTCTGTGAATACCCATCACAGTGAAAGCTAGTGAGAGTAGATGCAAAGGGGGCCGAGAACCACTGTTTCCTTGGAGGGGGGTTCACAGGTCCTGTGTCTGTTACTGATCAGTTGTGTCAATGGAGGTAGAAACTTGGGCTTCTTGTGACTCAGTTTCTCACCTGTAAACCACGGGTAACTATAAGGCTTCATCAATAAAAATTGTTAAAAATTAATGAGTAGATGTCTACAGGCCCCTTGGAGCTGTGCTTGGAATGTAACTGTCCTTACTTACTGTTTTTCCTGGCTCTGTGATTTTAGTAATTAATCTTCACTTTCTCCTGCTCGCCTATGCTCCCAGTGTCTGCCCAATACTTACTCCTTAGTTTTGAAATGATAGGAACATTATGATTGAGACATGCCAATCCCAATTCTAGAAGCCTTATAGAAACCAGAAGTTAATGTCAGTTATAGATGAGAAGCCTGAGGATAAGACCCTTGCCCAGGGATACACAGCTCATCAGTGGTAGGCACAAGAGAGGAACCACCCCCAAATACTGGAGACCATGTGACTAAGAAGTACTCAAAGGCATGTGCTTTGTAGTAACTCCCAGAAGAGCCATTTGCTGTATCCTGGGGCAGAAGGGAATTGAGGCTTGGTGGGTAAGTGACTCATTTAAGTTTCCTGAGGGGTGTGTGACAGGATAGACACTGGTGCTGATCTGTGGGTGTCAGAGAACAAGGCATGGGTAGAGGAGAAACTGAGTGAATGTGAGAGGCAGGAAGACTTGAGGATGAAGAGAACCCAAAAACCACCACCTGAGCCTTGAGTCCCCCTCAAGACAAGACAAAGCACTAAGGAAGTTGTATTGAGGGCAGAAGGCATCTGCATTACTTTACTGAAAGCACACTGACCAGTTAGCGGTATTTGGAGAAAAGGCTGGCCAAGCCTTGCTGCAGGGGCCCAAGGAGATAGTGCCCCAAGGCTGGTAAAATATTGGATGTGCACTTGGGTGCTCCATGGGTGCAGATGGTATGAAAACCAGGCAGTAGAGAGAGCCAGAAGTCCCAGGTATAACCAAGTGTCAAGAGGTCAGTTAGCAGTATAAACATGAACCCCAGAGGTAGAGTGCAGCTGGGACCCAGTGGCAGATGTGAGTCTAGGACTAGCAGAGAGCCTACATTGAGGTAGAGGATGCTGCCCAGGGCATAGGTCAACCACTGAGATGAAGGACAGGTCAGTGAGGAGAAGTGTGCAGGCTGAGATCTTATGGGCAGAAAGAGGCCCTGAAACCATTCTCCTGCAGGGACACAGGTTTCCTCTGGCATTGGGAGGAAAGTACTAGTAACCAAGGGCAGGACTGTAGAGATGCTGAGTCATACACCCAGAGACCCCCAAATACCTCAGCACTTGTGACACCTCCTGCAGCCATTCCTTTCCTGCCAGGGTATCTTGGTAGGCACAGCTGGTGGTGGAGAGGTAGAGTCTAGTGTCTGAACATGGGACTGCTGCTCTCTAGCTCAGTGACTTACATAGGTTAGCTGCTTAGATCTGAATTTCATCATCTCTACAACTAGGCCAATGTGCACATCTCTTATGATGCTAAGATAAATGTCATCATGCAAATAAGACAATTGAACTGTACTTGTTATGCAGATATATGCATATGTGCACACATACAATATGTGTGTACACATATATATTTCCTAATCATATATGCATATATACCCATGACTAGGAAATATATATATATATGTGTGTGTGTGTGTGTGTGTGTGTGTGTGTGTATGTGTGTGTGTGATGGTGTTTACTGAATAAGGAAGTGACTGTAGGGATGCCTGGATGTCTGAATGTGTGGGTAGATGGGTAGATGGTGCATAGAGTTGGTGGATAAAAGGGTGAATGGGTGAGTGTGTGGGTAAATGGGTGAGGTGGGAGGATAAGTGCTTAGGTGAGTAAGTGAGTAGGCAAATCTGTAGATGGATGAATGGGTAGGTGGAAAGGTTGGTGTGTTTGGATGGATGGATAGACAGATGATTTGATAAGTGATAGTCACTGGTACATCAGTGCATTAGTAGGTAGGATGTATAGATGAGATATATTTATGTGTGGATGATGGACAGGTGGATGTGTGGAAGGGCAAGAATATGCCTGAGTGAGTATATAGAAGGATACTAGCTGATTTATAGGGTCTTCCCAAACGAGGGCTGAGAAGCTTCTGTGGCTCCACCCTCTGGAATGGGGTGGAATTATCATGGGAAGTGGGTTATACTGTGTTACTCTGAATTGCAGACAGACAAGGGGTGAGCTGAAGCAGAGCATCAGGTGGGAAGGGCACAGGTACACATACTCACAGCAGATAGAAGGCCAGGCTTTTGAACTTCCCCTGGAGGAAGGTCTCGGTGCCCACTCCAATCAACACTGCAGGGGAAGAGGAGAAGAGAGAGTGGATCTGGGTATACCACCACCACCACCACCTCCTGGCATTGTCCCATGAGTGCTTTTGGCTGAGGCATGAGTTTCTTCCTGAGGTCTGAGGAGCAGACTATGATCCCCTTCTATGTGTACTGACATCTGTGACTAGGTAAAAAGAGCAGGAAGATTTCTGGAGGACCCCAAGCCCCAGAAAGAGCCTGGAGAATTCTCCAGCCCTATAGCACAGAAGCCACCATCTGTCTGTGTGTCCCAGAGACTGCCTGGACTCAAGGCAGCAGCCCTTCAGGTTCATAGTTATTCTCTGTGATGGCTTCCAAGACTCTTTCTTGCCTTCCTGGCCCAGGACAGGATATGTGTTTTGTGCCTTGCCATGGGTGAAATTTGCTTAAATTCCATTTTCTTCCTGGGATCACTGAGCTTGTGGCTAATGTGCAATATTCATAAACATAAGCTAGGGACCCTGAAATCCAGAAGGTGTTCAGCCTAGAATTAAGGAAGTTCATTCTGAGGTGGCTCTCATAATCAAGAAAGTACTCACAATTTTAAAAGGATTCTCATTGTGAACTTAAGGTGATATTTATTCTATATTGGCTTGAGCCTCTCAGCACCTAAAGAGTGCCAGAAGATGATACACAAGACTGAGAAAGACGGGATCTGGGGGCTACTTTATGCTGACAAGGCTACAAGAAGGACCTGAGGTATGGAAATCAATGAGCAGCATCAGTGAATGGGGAAGGACTCTTTGTCCATAGTGAGTCTATGTGTTAATGATGTAAAATATGAAAACAGGCACAGTCTTTCCTCTTGAGAGGGCTGAGATGAATAGACTAACTCTTAGCATAGTTCCAGCAGCCACTGTCTAGTTCCTCACAACACTTTACTAAGTAGTAAAACAGAATGCCTGTCACCACCATGACACATGCTGTTTGCTTTTTTCCAGAACAGAACAGAGATGTTGAACCAGTTGGTAGACATTCACAAAGACAATATGGTTTGTTTATACAGAGGAAGTTTCTGAAGATTCCAAGCATGGCCTGGAGGTGCCCTATGTGCTCAGTCAGGTCCCTGCAATAGACATGTGCAACATGGGAAAAAGGTCTAGATTTATGGTAGAAACTTCTGGACTCTCAGGTTTCCAGGAAACCTTGGTATTTGTTATTTAATTCTAACCAATCTGTTTGGGGTGAATTTCCTCATGGCAGTAGAATTTACTCATTTTGTACTTGATCATTTTTTTTTCTGATTCCCTTTTTCTGTTTTGTGGTGCTGGGGAGCAAATCTAGAGGCTTGCATGCACTAGGTTATGTCTTGGTCACTGGTTTACATTACCATACCACCCATATACTCTTTAAATATGACCCACAGGTGAAATACACCATTTGAGGTATCTGTTTTGGCTTTACTTTGTAACAGTTCCTGTGAATAAACTGCTAGTATGCCCCTGGCCCTATGTACCTCTTGGTACCCACATCCCTCTTATGTAATTTAGTAATCCCTTGTCTGTGGCAAAGAGTTGCCTCTGTCTGACTTTGGGATCAACAATGTGACTTTCTCTAAACAATGACACAATACAAATAGAGATTTAAGGTGGGATTGAGAACTTGGCCTACACTCTTATGTCTCTGACACCACCAGTCTTCCCAGTGTAACATGAGAGACCCATGGATCAGAATTGCCTTATCATTCCAGTAAAGGCCAGTCTAGATTATTCATCAGCTGTCTGGACTCCAGGCAATGAAGCACAGGCAGCTAGCATCAACAGAGATGCTTAGCGTACTCACCAGGATGTGAGAACATCTAAAGTTTACTGTTGTATGCCTCTGAGGTTTTCGGACATTATTTTAGTAAGATAACATATGCACTTTTAGTAACAGCTTTAGTGAGACATACTTATTCTCCAATAAATTGCACGGGCTTAAAGTATAGTTTGATAAACAATGACATATGTCCTCATTAATGAAAGCATTACTGTATGAAGAAAATGGACATCATTATTACCTGGAAAGTCTCCTGGTATCCATTCAGTGAAACTGACCTACTCTTTCCTTGGTCCACCCCCAAGCAGCTAGAATCTATCTCTATCACTAGGGATTAGTTTATGTTTCTCATAAGTTAAGATAAATAGCACTGAATAGTATATACTTCTGTTTGGCTATTTGTTACATCCACACAGTTATTTTCAGATTCATTTTTGATGTGCGTTTACAGTAGTTTGTGCTAATCTATGCCTGGTTGGTATTGCTGACTAGTGGGGTTAGACCTCACTTTGTTTATAATTCACACACTAATGGAGAATTGGATTGCTTCTAGTTTTCTGATATTATGCATTTAACTGATTTGAGCATTTATATACAATCTTTGCATGACTATGTACACTTTTGTTTCTTTTGAGTAGATGGATGCTTAGGAGTAGAATAACCAGATCATATGGCACCTGCATGTACAACTTTTGAAGAAACTGTAAAGCTGTTCCAGAATGAATGCACTGTTTGCATTCTCGCTAGTGCATGAGAATTTCATAGGTTTGCCAATGATTCAGTCTTTTAAATTCTAGTCATTCTAATATACACGCATGGTTTCCCACTATGATATGGATTTGCATCCCTTTAAGGGCTAATGATGTGGAATGTCTTTTCATGTTTACCATCAGTGGTATTTTGGGTTGGCTTCCAATACTATATTTTAAAGGGAAATGTTTTCAAAATTTGATGAAATCTATTCAGAAGAATTTTATTAGTTCTTTTACTATGAACTGAACTTTTGGTACTACACTGAGAAATTGCAGCGTAACTTGACACAGATATTTTATCTTATTGTCTAGAAGTTTTATTGTTTTAAGATGTACATTTTAGGTCTATAATTTATTTTGAGCCCTTTAAAAATACTATATGAAGCATAGGTAGGTAATTTTGTAGAATGAATATTTCATTGTTTATATATCATGTGTTAATGAGGTACCTTTAATGTACTAGTTGCTTTTTGCTTTCTTCATTTTTTCTTGGAAAGCCATACATTCTGTTTCTATTCATTGTATTACTGTGCTCACTACAGCTTCATCATAGTGCTATGTGATGAGGCTGGACATTCTTGGCTTACTTCCAACCCAAGAGAATAGTGCCTAGCATTTAACTTTCAGAAAGCTGCATGGTTTTTGTTTGTCTGCTTTTAGATACCTTTTTTTTTTGGCCTGCAAGAAACATACCTCATGACTACTGATAAACAACATTTTATTATAAAAGGATAGAAAAGGATATTCCAAGAAAATGGAACTAAGAAACAAGCATGCTATTATATCTGACAAAATGGAATTCAAACCCAAACTAATCACAAGAGATAATGGGGGAGAGATAATCTATACTTAATTAAAGGAAAAACCCAACAACAGAGTATTATGATTCTAAACACAGATGCATTGAATAAACATATATTTCTCAATTTTATATAAAAAAGACTATTCAATTTAAAATCACATATTGACTCCAACAAAATGATAGCAGGTGATTTCAATACCTTACTTTCACCAACAGACAAGTCATCTGGAAAAAAAAAACTAAATAGAAAATCTGGGGAGTAAGGGAGATGATAACTGGAATAATGTCTATCTACCAGAACATCCTACCAGAAACCTAAAGATTATAAGATCCCCTTAGTAGCCCAAAGAACTTTCTACAAAATAGGCCTCACGTTAGGACACAAAATAAGTCTCAACGAATACAGGAAAACTGAAATCACATTCTGCATATTATCTGACAACCATGGATCCTGGGTACTAGCAATAGAAGAAATGACAGAAAGTACCAAAACTCATTTAAGCTAAATAACACACTACTGGGCTATGGAAGACATGAAAAAAGAAATGAAAAAATGCTTAGTGTGATGATATTTTATTTGTGCTCTAACAAATATAGCTTGCCTGAAGATTGGAGGGCAGAACTAGCCACTAGTTAACCATAGAGGTCAAGCAGTGGTAATTCACACCTTTAATCCAGCACTTGGGAGGAAAAGCAGGAAGATCAGGAGTTCAAGGCCACATGAGATTGGCTCTGCCTAAAAGAGAAACATAGCCAGGCAGCTATAGTGGTTCACACCTTTAATCCCAGCATTAGAGAGGTGGAGACAGGACTATATGGCAGGTGAAGATAGGAGCTCAGCCCATTCAGTATGAGGATTCATAGAGACAGGATCTTACCCACTTTGGGCTGAGGAATTGGCAAGGTAAGAAGTGGCTGTGTCTTGCTGAACTTTAAGCACTCACTCCTGTGTTTGGCTCTGGGTTTTATTATTAGACCAATTAGGATTCTAGCTACAGCCTAGGACTTAATAAAACAAAAGTACAACATTGTGTGGGACTCAATGGAGACAATCATAAGAAAGTTTATAACATTATGTGCCTATATAACAATTTTAGAGAGATCTCAAATTAACAACTTAATGATGTACCTGAAGTCTTAAAAAAACAAAAACAAAAACAAGAACAATTAATACTCCAAAGTAGTAGACTGGAAGGGATAGCCAAAATCAGGGATGAAATTAATGAAACAGAAATGAATAAAACAATACAAAATACCAATGAAATGAAGAGCTTGATGAATCTTGGCCAAACTAAAAGAAAAAAAAACTAACTAGATTAACCAGATTCTATTTGGTATTATAATAAAAACCTGGAGCCAGATACTGGGAAAAAGCTGACATATCAGAGAGACAGAAGAACAAGTCAAAGCCAGTTTCACCTTGTCAGCTGCTCCATTCTCAAAATCAAGACCTCTGAGTTCTCAGTCGAAAAGGTGTGCAGGTGAAAGAAAGGAGTTCTCTCCCTTCTCCTGCCTTCCTTCCCAGCTATCTCAACTTCCCTAGTATTGAGATTAAAGTTGTTTGCTACACTGCCTGGCTCTTTCTGGCCTTGAACTTGTAGAAATAGACAGGATTTTTGCCTCCTGAATGCTGGAATTAAAGGTGTGGGTCACTACTCTCTGACCTTCTTGGCTTGGCTCTGTCCTCTGATATTTCAGGTTATTTTTATTAAATATGCAATATATCACCACAACTTCCAGCTCAGGAAATGCAAATCCAAACCACATGAAGATCCTGTCTCACCCCAGAGAAAGTGTCCATCATCAAGGAAACAAATACATGCTGGTGAGGATGTAGGACAAGAAATGCTTACGTACTGCCAATGGGAATTGTCTTAGACTTTCTATTGCTGTGAGGAGAAATCATAACCATGAAGACTCTTATAAAGAAAAACATTTAATAGGGCTTTCAGAGATTTAGTCCATTATTCTCATGGAGAGTAGCATGGCAGTGTGCAGGCTGATATGGTGCTGTAGAAGGAGCTGAGAGTTCTACATCTTGAACCAAAGGCAATAGGAAGTGACCTGTCTACCACCCTGGGCATAGTTTGAGCATATGAGACCTCAAAGCCCACCTTCACAGTGACACATTTTCTCCAACAAGACCACACCTTCTAATAGTGCCACTTCCTATAGGCCAAGTATTCAAATACATGTGTTCATGGGGGTCATTTCTAGAAACCACCACAGGAATGTAACTCAGTAGAGCCACTGTTGAGATTAGTGTGGAGGTTCCTCCAAAAACTCAAGACAGAACACCATATTATCTATTCAGATATGGCACTGCTGGATCTGCACTCAAAGACACTCAAAAAAACTAAGTTAATGTATCACAGACAGAGGTACCTATCTACGCATGCTTATTACCAAACTACTCACAGAAGCCAAGATATAAAGTCAGTCAAGGTGTCCATAGATGAATAGATAAAGAAAATTTGGTACAAATAGCACAATGGATTTGTTTTTCAGTCTCAAAAAAATTACTTGTGTCATTTGTTAGAGAGTATAACATTAAGTTAAATAAACCAGTTTTAAAGAGACCAATATATTGTCTTTCATATGGAGGATAACACACACACACACACACACACACACACACACACACACACACACACACACACAAGCACAGTATGAAAATAGAAGGAGGACTATCTGGGAAAGCGTAGGGATCCAATGAGGAGAGAGAAAGGAAGACAAGAGAGACTAGTAGGCAGATGGCTATAGACAAATTATATGATATTTACCATACCTCTACAAGAACAGGACAAGGAAAACTTTGCCTTTACAGTGCCCACTTATAATAATTCTCAGCCTGTAAAAAGATATAAATAGAGAGTTCTCCCTCAGGGAATGTTAAATAGCCCCACTCTATGCCAATATTTTGTACAACAGCCATTAGAAATGATATGTAAGTAATTCCCAAAATCTATCATTTACTACTACATAGACAATATCTTATTGTCTGACTCAAGTGTAGATACATTAAAAAGAATGTTTGAGGAAGTGAAAACAGTTATCTGCTTGTAGGTTACAAATTGCCCCTGGAAAAATACAAAGAGGAGATTCTATTAATTATTTAGGATATAAAATAAGTATACAAAAATTAAACCCCAAAAGATTCAAATCCAGAAAGGTAAATTGTGAACTCTTAATGATTTCCAAAGAAGGGTAGGAGGCATTCTAATATCAGCCATTATTGGGATAAAAAATCATGAACTAAATAATTTGCTAAAATCTTAGATGGTGATAAGTATCTAAATAGTTCAAGAAAATTATCTCAAGCTGAGGCTGAGAGAGAATTGGCTTTGGTAGAAAAGAAATTAAAGGATACATATGTATATCATGTGGATCTAGACCTTAATTGCACTCTGGTTATTTTACCCTCTAAGCATTCTCCTATAGGAATTTTAATGCAAAGGGAAAATATTATATTGAAATGAATATTTCTACCACATGAAAAAAGTAAGAAATTAAAAGTATATGTGAAAAAGATTTTTGATTTGATTTTTAAAATATAATTAAAACTTTTTTTAGTTGACAGGAATGTTGTACCTTTAACTAATGAAGAAATTGACCAGTTATGGGCAGAAAGTGAACCTTGACAAAGAGCCTGCAGTAATTTCTTGGGAAAGATTAACAACAGATATCCCCCAAAGCAAAAGAATTTAATTTATAAATGGAAATAACTGGATTCTCCCTCATGTTGTACAGGAGGAATTTCTGGAGACCCTGCTTTTTATATTGATGTAAACAAATCAGGAATGGCAGGTTACAAATCAGAAAATTTAAGTAAAGTGGCTCAAAGTCCTTATGATTCTTTCCAAAGTTCAGAATTTTGTGCTATTATAATGATATTAATAGATTTTAAGAACCTATTAACATAGTTACTGATTCTCAGTATGCAGAAACAGTTGTTTTACATATTGAAACTGCTGACTTTATTCCTAATAAAACAGAATTAACTTCTTTATACAATTACAGGAAATTACCAGAAATAGAAATTATCCCATATATTTAACAGTCAGATCTCACATGGGTCTGGCAGGTCCTCTAGTATAACGTAATGATGAAATTGATCAGTTATTAATATTAAATCTGCTGGAGGCCTCAGAATTTTGTAAGAAACACCATGTTAATAGCAAAGGATTACAATAGGGCTTTGCCATCACTTGGCAACAAGCCAAGAAAATTGTAAAAAAAATGTCCTACCTGCTCCTTCTATAACCAAACACCATTACCTGCAGGAAGCAATTCTAAAGGTATGCAAAGAATTAAAATTTGGCAGATGGATGTGTTTCATTTTACAAAATTTGGAAAATTAAAATATGTATACTATACCATTGATCCTTATTCAGAATCCCAGTGGGTAACTGCTTTGAGCTCTGAAAGGGCTGATTCTATAATTATACACCCTTTGGAAGTCATGGCCATTATGGGCATACCTGTACAAATTACGACTGACGATGCTCCAGCATATGTTTTCCCCCAAATTAAAGTTTTTTGCATAATACAATATAAAGCACACTACATGTATAGCAATACTACAGAACAAGCAGTTGTTAAAAAAACTAGTTATACCTTAAAATAGGTACTTTATAAGCAGAAAGAAGAAACAAAACACCCAGAGAGAGATTGCATAATGCCTTGCTAACCTTGAATTTTCTTAATGCTGATGAGAAAGCAACAGTAGCTTCAGAGAGACAATGGATAACAGAAAACACTTCTGAGCTAAACCAACCTGTCTACTTCAAGAATGTGTTGACCTCAGAATGAAAACCAGGACATGTGCTTTATTGGGGAAAGGGGTTTTGCTTTTATTTCCACAGGAGAAGAAAAACTATGGGTGCCAACAAAATTAATAAAGATTCTATTTGAATAGGAGACACCTCTTGACAAGGAGAAATAATGGCTCATCTACCAATATGACAATTTTGTAAGTAGTAAGGAATAACAAAGGTTGGGGCAGAGTTTTGTTTTTATCATTACAGAAAAATATAAATAACCATCTTTAAGAAGTTAAAAAGACATTAGACACTTAGACATCTAAAGCTAAAATGAAATCAGTTTTCAAAGATTTATAAACAAATAATACAAAAATTTATAAGCAAATTTATAAACAAAGGAATATCAGGCCTATTGGTATAATATTCTCTACAAGGTAAATTCTCACTGCTTAACATCTATATCTCTTTACTTTTTAAAAACTTGTGGTCCCAATTCAATTACAAATCAAGCTGGCTTTGAAGTTGGAGTAAGTGGCTTTCTCCTTCTCTGAACTCAAGTATGTTGTTAAAAAAAAAAAAAACATTTAAGAGATTCTGTCTCATGTTAGAAAAGCCTCCTGGTATGGGACAGAAGACAGCCAAAATAATAATAATTTTATTTCTAATTCTGTTTTTCTCTGTACTTATTCTTGACCTTTTAGAATTTTCTTTGTATACAATTCTCTCCAAAAATATAAATTTTTTATTTGATGTTGACGTTTAAGTTTTCCACAGTAAACAACAAATTCTCCTAACAACCATCTCTAAAGTATCTAGAAAAAAGCTGGGGCCCCACCACAATGATTCTATCTGGTTTGTTATATTTTTAAGCTGGTGTATACTATTTAATGACTGATTCTGAGCTACAGACTGTTCAGGACACTTTCAAGATGGCTTACTGTGATTATCACACCTCTAACCAGAACTTCAGATAGCCTTACCAAGTATTCTGGTAAGATGGTACAGATGTTACAGTCAGTCCTTTGAGACTTAGCCACTGTTTTAGATTTTTACAAGACTCCACAGCGATATCTTCACCCCCAGATAGCAAGAAGTAATTTTAAGAAAACTATACTCCTTCTGCCAATAAGTTTTGTCTTGTAAGGGTTATGTATAATTATCATTCTGTTAGGATGGTTACAAGTTATATCTGGATTGAGAATGAAACAATAAGGAATCTCTTTTGAAGAAGAGAAAAAGAGGAGTAGACAGGACTGATATAGGCAGATTATTGTATCTACCTACAAACAAATGTAGCTATTAGCCACAGACAATTTTACTGGTATGGATTCTTGTATATTGATACAAGTGTAAAATTATTTTCTATACTTGTTTAAGATAATTTGTATATCGATACAAATTCAAATCTGTATTTGTCATATTGTGCCCATGCTTCTACTTCTGATTAAAATATTTTGTATATTAATAAATGTAATGGAATTATGCTATGTTGTAAATATTTGTCCTTCCTACTAGCTTAATAAGAAGCTGATTGGCCAAAGGCAGACAGGAAGTGTGGGCGGGGCTACCAGGCTAAGAAAAGTCAGTACAGGAAAAACAGAGGCAGATACCACAGAGATGCAATGGTGACACAGTGACAGTAGACACAGAGGAAAGAAGCTGAAAAGCTGCTCTAAGAAAAGGTATCGAGCCACATGGCTGAACAAGATGGGTTGAGTTCAGATGAAAGAGTTAGCAAGTTGTATGCCTGGGCCCCAGGTGGATCAGCATAAAAATAATATAAGTGTCTGTGTGATTATTGGAGGCTAAGTGGGGCTGAAAGTGGAACCAAACCTCTGGTTCAGGCCAGGAAAGTCCAGGCCAGGAGCATTATGCAACAAATAAATATAAGAATATTGTTATCATTTGCACTATACAATTTCTACCTCTATTTAATTATATCTGTCATACTATATATATATATGTATATATATACTACCTCTGTTTAAGATATTTTGTATATTGATACATACTAAAATTACTGTTTTAATTTTGCACTATACATTTCTATCTCTGCTTAAGATGTTTGTATGATTGTCATACTTGAAGTCATTGTCTCAAAACTGTACATCTGTTTATAAATGTCTACCTTTATAATATAAGCCTTAGTCTTTTTTTTTTTTTTTTTTTTTTTTTAATTTTTTTTTTTTTTTTTTTTTTTTTTTTTTTTTTTTTTAAACTTTATTTATTTATTTGCCTTGATGTTTGCCTGGAACTGGAACTACAGACAGTTGTGGGCTGCCATGTGGGTGCTGGGAATCGAACCCGGGTCCTCTGGAAGAGCAGACGGTGCTCTTAACCGCTGAGCCATCTCTCCAGCCCCAAAGCCTTAGTCTTTAGGCTGATAAGAATTACAGGTCATAGTTGTCTATGTTTGTCATGTATTAGCCATATTAATTAGGTCTTCCAGATATATAATAGAATATGTCAGATGGATAGGCAGTCTTCAAAGACTTCATAGACCTAGAGAATATGGCATTTAAATGTTTTGTAATTTAGAATTTGACTACGAGAGGCATGATTGTTCCTGATAGCACAATTGCTTTCCAGAGATGATGTTGGGCATCAAAGACACTCCACGTGGCATTTGTCTTTCTTGGTAGATAATGGCCTATTGGGAAAGGAACTGCCCTTGCCTCCACTGCTGTCAGCTTTTCATGTTGTCCATTCTGGATGAGCAGGATGAAAAATATAGACTGCTGAAACCTGCTAAGGCAGGATAAAACAGTTTCTCAAAAATACTCTGCTTCTGAAAAAAAAAATCTGTCAGATTTTCTAGGCTTATAGTCAAAAATTTGAATGCTCCAATGTTGCAGAAAAGCTATGGGTGACTGTCCAGGCAGCTGGCTGTCACTGTCTTTCTTCTCTTACTAAATTTTGGAAGTTGTTTGCTTGCACTTCCAGCTTACACAGGTCATATATTTTCATTCTCAGGTCTTTGATGGGACTGAAGATTAGATAGTTAGAGTTATGATCAGCTAAGAGCATTTAGGTACTAGCTTCATATTATTCAAATAGACATCTTTGGAGTAATCTCTGTATTTACCATACATCAGCATATGTTTTGTGTTTGTGTGTTCTTGTTAGCTGAAGTTTGATTTTGTTTATGTCATTGCCCTTTCTCTCTCCTGGCCATTATCTGATAATTGTTTCTAGTATATATAATTTTATAGATGAGTTTATATCTTTCTTATTAATACGAAAGGGGGAGAAGTAGTGGGAACAAGTGCATCACCTTGACCTAGAGGAGTGGCCTCTTGGCCAGCGTAGGTATGGGATTCACCTATGACCACTGAGGTATGGCTAGAGACCACTTAAAATTAAGATGCACATTTGCAGCTCTCTCTGCTTCCTCTTTTCTTGGAAGAAAGACCTGTTTTGTTCTATTGCATGGGTCATCTTATTCTTCCTGCTTAATATTGGTATTGTAAGTTGCCATTAATCCCTTTAATAAATATTAACCTATTAATCAACTCCTGTGATTAATAACAGGCTACACCGTTTAACCTCAATGGGACAAAAATCCCCTGCAGACATGTTGGAGTACATGATTTCTTCAATGGCAGGAGGTGGTCATGCAGATCTGGATTTAGGTGGTTGAAATTAGCATGCAGTGGAGGTGGAGAAGATGGAGAGCTGGTTCAGCAGCTAGGAGCACTCGCAGCTCTTGTAGAGGATCTCAGGTTGGATTCCCAGCATGCACATAGCACCTTACAGCCTCCTTCCTGTTTTGAGGATCTGATACTATTTCTTGACCTCTACAGGGATCAGGCACACATGTGGTGTACAATTATATGTGTGTGTGTATGTATGTATGTATGTATGTGTGTATGTATGTATGTATGTATATATATGCAAAGCTAAACATTCATACATATAATAAAAGTAAATAAATATACAAATTAGAAGGAAAAAAGAAGAACTAGCATGCAGGGCCCTAGACAGTTACTTAGAAACGTCTACTCTTTCTTTTTCAATGCTTTGACAAAGACTAAGTGAATAAAATTTTAGCATAAACCTTGTTGTTCCCACAAAGAAGTGAGAATACCTGGGACTTAAATGCCGTTTTTATCCTGATCTGTATTTGTATACATATATTTGTATGTATATTTGAAGGGTATGTCATAAAGAATATTGCTATTTAGAATGTGGCTATGCCTATTAAATAGAGAAGCAGGGTAATGGGCCATAATAAAACAAACAAAAACATTTTTTTTTTTTAAAAAAAAAAAACCCTTAGGAGATTGACTCCCAACAAGTTGGCCACAAGAACTTTGCTTGGTAGCACCACATTCCTTTGATTGTTCTTCTGTGTCCAGTCCTCAGAAGGCCTTGCATTGCTGCCATATACCTAAGTAGACTGGACCTGTGACACACTAACTGAACAGTAAGCCTCAGTTTCCCCACTAAATTCAGCATTACAGTCTTCAGGCATTCATGGGTGTAGACAAGAAAGTAACACTGAAGTATGCTAATATGTACCTCTGAACGACTAAGTGAGAGGTTCTACTACCATCCACCTTTCTGGAAAGATATACATACAGGGTCCAAGAAAAGACTCAGCAGGAGATTTTTGGGGTGACCAGATAAATCATGCATACTGATCATTCAGTGTGGAGAACCAGTAGATAGCTTAAATTCCAGTGACTTCAGCTTCAGAAAGGACTTGGTACACATGACTGTATTATTTGCTGCAGTATAGTTATGCCTATGATACAGCCCCACTCCCTGACTGAGCCTGTGCAAGTCAGGACTGACCCAGGGTAGAATCATAAGAGTAGGCAGTGGAGGCCTCTGACTGGGCTTCTCTATTATTATTTCTGGTTTTATTTTTAATCTTGTATCTTAGAGTCATTAAAATACAGAGAAAATGCCCATTTGAGAGAGAAGACTATAATTGGTTGGAAAATAAAGCCACACTCAGTACCTTATCTTGAATTGCACTTGTACAACTTAAAGAGAAAAGTCAAGAATTCTGCAGCACTGCTTAGCTATATCCTAGGTAACTGCAGATGAACCATTGGATTTTGGGGATGTTACTCCCCTGAATCTGCCAGTATGCATACATTCTTCTGGTTCTCCACTCAGTCTCTGGTACTGTTCTGAGCAGTGGCTCCTGGCTCTTCCCATTCTATTTCCTGCATAACATTTTAACTCTGATTTAGGCAAAGGGCACTGATTAAAAGAGAGGTCTCAAGAGTCCCTCAGCTGGACTCTGTTTCCCTGTTTCCTTGGAGGAAACCTTGAGCAGAGCACTTTAATGCTTCAAGCCTTAGCTCCCCACTCCCACGATGGTTATGGTGGTGAACATAGTGAGGCCTTACTGTATAATGCAGAGAATAGAATGAGATTTTGCATTGAAGACAAGTAACCCAGGGCTTGGTCCATGGTAAAGACTGCAGTGACCATTATTCATAGCCTGGATGGATCAAATAGAGATGTGAATAAGGGCACGTGTACACTGGGGGTGGGTGGGTGTGTGTATGTGGAAGGTTGGGTGGGGATGGTGATCTGACGGTCTGGGTGGGGGTGGGTAAGGATGGAGGTAGAGTGAGTAAATAAACTTTTAGCATAATACTTTTGTTCTGAGATAGGTTGGGAGGCCCTGGCAAGTATTGATGATGACATTCCTCTCCCCCAGGGGACAGACCATTCTTGAAAAAGTCCCTGCCCATTTGTGTGTACTGACAGCCAAGAAAAGGACTTCCTTGCCAGATGAAGGCCCAAAGCAGGATTCCTCTCCTTCTCTGAATCCCATGTCCTGGGGACTGGGCAAGGCATCCATCTGCCATTGCCTTGGGAATGCTTCTCCTTCTCTGACCTGAAGGGCTTAGAAGAGGTGAAGGTTTCTAGAGAGTTCCCTGAGAATAAGTGCTTCACAAGTTCAAAGAAGAACAAGTGAGCAGGTCTGCCTTTTCTGTCCAACTGATGGAACTAATCTCAGACAGCCATTTCTCATGAGGTAGAAGATTGGCCTTCCTGCTGAGTCCTGTCTACTTAGTATCTATTTACCAGGTCCTTTCGGATGCCCAACTAGTATTAAAAGCAATCACAAGATGATGGGTAAGATGTTCCACATCTATCATCCCAGAGACTAACATAAGAAGGTGGCAAATTTGAGGCTAGCTTAAGCTAAATGTAGAGCCTGCCTCAAAACAAGAATCCAACCAACCCAAACAGAATTGTTTCTAAGGTATCACCTCCACTGAGTTTCAAGTTCTTATACAGGATATGTCTGCCAAGTTTTGGGTGAATGTGGTGAGAGTCTGTTTTCAGCAACAGATACACAGAGGTTCCCACATCTGCATATGGTGGGTGGGTTTCTTAGTGTGTTTGCTTTGTGGGCAGGGTCTTGTTAGAGTAGGTATGTGGGTGTAATGATTAAGAAATCATGTGACTGTTCCTAGGGGCAGGATTCTTTCGTTTTGAAAGTACTCTGGGCGGGTACTGTCTACTGTGGCTCTTTTGCTCTGGGCTGTCTTTAGTGTCTGTCGTGAAAAAGTACTTACAGTATAGGACTTGAGCTTTGTGTCAGCAGCAAAGCCCATGGTGCTTCATGAAGGGAGCTGGGTGGAGAAAGCAGTGTAGTGAGCCGCCCTCTCTGCAGGCCTCAACCACCACCACATTGTTGTGTTGGGAGAGCACCTGGATCCTGAAAGCCGTGAACCTTTCCCCAGGGTCCACAAAGGAGACTTCTGGGGCAGAGGCTGACACCTCCAAGGATCTGCACAGTCCCTGGAGGTGACCCCCTGAGAGGTTTTGTTCAAATCCCTGCATAGCATCTGGACAATTCATGCTGTCTATGTCCATAGGGCACATTATATGCCCCACTTTCCTGAGTTTCTGCAAAATGTGGGTCTTTATTTCAAATGTCTTTCCCCCTCTAGCAGCAATATTCATACAATGGGGCTTGGACTTTTCAACAGAGGATTTGAGCAAAAGAGGCTTAAGAGAATAAAGAATTTGCAAATCCCATGTACTGGACAGAAGCCCGGAGGCCAGTGATGTCAGGAGAAACCTGAGATCTGCCGGAGAGAGCCAGAGCCTCCTCTAGCTTCTCGCTTGTTCCAGCACTCTGGAGAGCCCAAGGGCTATTCTTTGAAAGTTTGATCCTAAAGGCAACTGCAGCCTATTTTTAGCCTGGATCTTGTATCAAAGCCAAGGAAGAGGTACATCTTCAGCATTAGCAGCAGCCTCTTTGCAGAGGTAAGGTTTGTGGTTAAGATGTGCAATATGCCTTGGTGGGCACATGTGCTGATGGGGCATGAAGTCAAAGGCTGCCCTTAGTGGAGATAAATTAGACTCACAACTCCATTAGAAGGACAGATGTGTGCATCTTAATCAGCTTCCCGGCAGGATGGAGATAGTAGCTCTGTGTATGAACTCTGAGTACGGCTGCATTCCAGAGGTGAGAGTCCTGGTAGCCCAAAGGGTAGAGTGTATGTATTTAAAACTTAAGGTGCACAGAAAGCACAATGGACTTGGAGCAGCGGTGGTATATGTTAACTCACAATCTCACCACAGAGACATTTTAGGGTTACCTCGGAGGCCCCTGTGATCATTGCCTGTATGTGAGGAGCATTATGGTACTAAAGGAAGCTAGAATGGGCTCTTCTATCATCCATGTTTACACAGGTCTGAGCAGATCAAGTCTTTTGCCTAGGAATTCAGGAAAGGCTTTGTCCAATGCTGTTGTGTGACCTGGCAAGGTCATGGCTCCAATATGAGTTCATTTGCTCCATCACATAGCAGGAGGGCTGGAATTTGACCTTGCCTGATCTGACTCAGTCCTGGTGCCAGAAGAGCCCAATAGCTGGTTGACCATGAGCCCAACCAAGTACACTAAGAATGATCTGGTTCCTCACTGACACTGGAGTATATCACAAGGGCATCTACCAAGAACCTCTGTCCACATGTTGTTTTGATAATCACTGCATCTGCCAGAACTCTTGGTCAGCAGGTCCATCCATCACAATAGTCAGGAAGTACAGCTTCAAAGCTCCACAGGGCTGGACCAAGGTTGTACATGTATGAGAGGCCCAAGGCTTGTCTCACTTGGCTTTAGTTTGAACTGGAAAGAATCTTGAGAAAGGTTTTGTCCAGATGCAGAGAAGGATTTAATGTATATCTCTTCCTTTTCCCCAAAGAAAAGGACTTGGCGCATTGAGTTAAGGGCCTACAACACTGCTAATCAGTTCTTCAGCATAGGTTCTCCCGTTTTGGATTGATGGGGCTAAGGTCAGGGTTAGGGTCAGAAGTCAACTCTTTGCTTACCATCTGACATCCTAGTTAGCTGAGCAGCTCAGTTGATTTCTGGTCCCCTGTGCCCCATATGAGCCTGTAGATGGCTCATAGCAAAGGGACTGGTTTTCAACTGTGCATATGCCAGTGAGGCACGGGAGGGCCCGTGGAAGCCTGCCACCTTCATACTCAGTGCATCTCCTGAGGACAAAGCTGCCCTGTCAATGGGATTCTCTCTGCTTGAATAAGACTATTGTTGAACATAGCAGGGTAAACTTAGGTGGTAATTTTTATAACTACACAATGGTACAGCAATCATAATTTTCTAGCCCTTTATACCTTCACCTCCAGTCCCCACCTCAACCTGCTACCCTCATAACCCTCTGAGGGCAGGGGCAGGTCCCTTAGCTCACTGCAGAAGGCTGAAGTTTCCCACCGTCTCACAAAAGCAGGCTGCCACTGAGTCTGAGCACCAGATCCAAGGCTCACTCTTCTTCACCTGCCTAAGACTTACTCTGAACCTGCCACTTTCCCACAGTACAGGTGTTCTGAGGGTCTTAAAAGAGAAACTGATGGGCAGATGTGGTCAGATGTGCCCACCATCTCCTGGCTAGAAACTGTTTCTCTAGTAACCTTCCCTGTTGGGCCTCAAGGACGGGGTAGATAGGGTAGAATCTTACCTGCAGCCGTGGTGATGCCCAAGAGCCGGCAGGTATATTCCAGCCAGGTCCAGAACACCTGGAGTTTCATAGTGCCCGAGGTGTGAGTAGAGTCCCGCCCGGGAGGGCAGACTGCGAAGATTCCTCCGGATCTGAGGTGCTCTGGATGCCCTACACAAACAGGAGGCTGTACGGGGTGGCTGGGGGCCCCTGGGCCTCTGGGCTCTGCCTTCCCGATCTAGTTCTCACCGCCACAGCCTGGCTGAGGTGTGAATAGGGCTCACCTTCCTAGCTTAGCAGCCTGTGCCCTTGCCAAGTGCTGCTCAGCTTAATCATTATCTTGGAAGAATGCTCTCTTCTCCACACAGCCCTGGGCTGGCCTGGTGCTGCTTCAGCCCCAGTGCAGACGCTTGAGATCATGCCGATTAGGGCTGGGCTGGAGGCAGCCTGGAGAAGGCAATTAACTGTTTATAGCTGGGAGGAGGGAAAAGGAGATCTCGAGCCCAAGCCTTTCCTTATCAGGCCGAAAGTCACACCCACATCTCACACCTGCTGGGGTCCTAGAGGAGACTGGGCATGTGCAGATCTGGGGTAGGAGGGGGAAACAGAGGTAGAGACAGAGACAGACTGAATGTGTTTTTAAATTACCAGTGGGAAGAAGTTTTGAGGTGATTCTAGGCTTTTTCCTTCTGTGAATAGATAGATTGAAAATGTTTTCTAATCTGGTAAATTTGAACTCTGACAAGACCTTCTTATCTCAGACCACAGCACGCAGAGACCCTTTTCTGTTTTTCACAGGCATCTGGATATGAGATGTGAGAAATCACTGTGTTATTTCCTGTGTAAATAATTAACTGGGTGACCTTGAGGAACCCAAAGGTGTCTGGCCTGGGTAACTGTGGCAGAAAATAAAGAAGAAATGTAACTGTACTTGTGTTCTCAAAACAGAAGAGCACCCGAGAGCCTGGATGACATGCTCAGCCTCTGTGATTGGTCCCTGGTGGCCCTCGCTGGCTCTTACTGTACTGTTGATCTAGTGGACTGAACGGGATTGTGCTCAAGTCTTCCCGCCAGCTATGTTCTGAGACCTGTTCAATGTCTGCTCATGTGAGATGATACACAAAAACACAAATAAATAAATAAAATAAATAAACAGGTAACCCGACCAACCCTGATAATAGTAGACACTTTGATGCAATCCTGCATCTTTCTTTGCTGTTTAATGAATGGACATATTTTATTATTAAGATTATTATTATGTATTTATCATGACTTGTATTCCATAACCCACCCTGTCTCATAAGAACCTCTGTGCTCATATGATGTTTAAAATGAGGCATAGAAATGTATCATTCAGGGCTTATCATGTATGGAATCCTGGGTTCTGTCTCTAGCAACCCCCCCACATACACACTCACACACACACAAATACACACATACACACACACAAATACACACATACACACACACATATACACACACATACACACACACACACATGCACACGGTGGGTGGGGAGCATTCACTGAGTATGACCTACCATTTGCACTTTGCCACTGAACAGACTATTATCAGATTATTTGCCTATTAACTGAGTCTTTATTCTAACCTTTTTGAAAAATGTGACATGTCTTGGCAGTCAGCACCCCCTATGCCAGATGCAGGTTAGGGTGTTTCTGTGGCACGCACTGATTTGATCTGAGGAGGAAACTGAGGCTGGGGCTACAGTAGCTCTGTGGCTTATCACCTTCTTTGAGAATTCTTTCTTGGAGGAGACTGGAAAGCCTTTGTTATCCACAGCTGTCACACGCCTTCCCCAGCCACAAGCTTTGTGTCTCGTGTCCCTGTGCTCAGAAGACATGAGCTTCTTCCTGGCCTTGGTTGCCGAGGATGGTTTAGTCCACTGACCATAGCCATGTCCCACTCCCTCCCTTCCCAGGCAATACTCTAGGAATGAGGAGGTGACCCAGTTCTGGGCCAACAGCCCGGAAGGAGCAGGAGCCTTTGGGGAAGTCTCACTTCTAAGAAGAGACTCAAATTCAGGCTGCACTGTGCTCCTGTGGATCTCCTAGTGAGGATGAGGAGGGCCAAGGGTGAGATCTGTCCCATGAGACAGTGTGATGGCTTTGGGAGCTGCTAAACTTTTGAGATCCACTTTGTCATGTGGTCCCAGTAGGCTTCCAGTAGTCACAGTAGGTTTCAGATCACCACAGAAAGCACTTTGTCTGACAGAATGGGCTGTTTCTGAACTGGCTCGTCTCCTTGCTTTTTCCTAAGAGGGATTTTCTCTGTGCTCTAAGTTCACGGTAGAAAACTAAAGATTACAAATTTAGGGCATTCCTCAAAACCCAGAGGTGCCCTGCTTCACTGAGCTGTCCTCCTCAGTGGTCTGGAAAATGGAACTGAGCTGATAGTGTGAGAAAAGCAGAGTCCATTTCAGAAGCAAAATGGGAGAGGATCCCCATAGTGAGCCCCTTTAGAAAAAACCGCAAAGTGGGCGTGTGACCATTAGTCCCATTTGTGAAGTCCCGTGGGGCAAGAGAAGTCTGTCTTGGCAAAGTTCCCCAGATCTCTTTCAGTTTAGAGAACAGACTGCTGGGAAGCAGTGACTAGACCCTAAAATAGGCTTTGGATGAGAAGGAAGTGAGGCCCTAGACATGCAAGTCTGACCCTGCATCACTAATGTGCCCAGTGGAAAAATAGAGCAGTCTTTCCTGAGCACTTAGCAGAAGGCCCAGGAGTTTCGGTTTTAATAGGCTGGTGACAGGCAGAGGCAGAAAGAACAGAAGGAAGGCAGAGAACCTGAAATGGAGAGGGATGCAGGAACCTGTGTGGAACCTCGAAAAGTCCTCTAGGTGAGAAAGTCTTATATAGCAGGAAGTCAAATAGAGTGCACCAGGCAGGGACCCCTTTG
The DNA here is from genome assembly GCA_004025045.1 of Sigmodon hispidus. Classification (NCBI taxonomy): domain Eukaryota; kingdom Metazoa; phylum Chordata; class Mammalia; order Rodentia; family Cricetidae; genus Sigmodon; species Sigmodon hispidus. The sequence continues at coordinate 110,223 of PVIH01001737.1, read as the reverse complement.
CTCAGGACAGTGGTGGATATGGACACACACACACACACACACACACACATACACACACATACACACACACACACACAAGCCCAATTTCAATTTTGATTTTGTCCTGTAGAGTTTAGTGGGTAGATGCTGAAACAGAGAGCTCCAAGCTCCAAGCTTGAGTTGAGAAATGTGTCCAAACAGCAGATTACCCAGGAGCAGAGTAGACACTGAGAGATGATGAATGGCTTGAAGCTGATGCCTGCTCAAGACACCCACATGCCAGAGTCAGTGCTCCTCACTCAGAAAACCCCAATCTTACTCAGATTTGTGTCCATCTAGGTGACATATTCAATATCACAAAGGGAAAAAAAAAAACAAGCAAATAAGGAACCACTGAATCTGGTCCAGCCTCTGGCTCAGACTCTCTGCTGCTTTCTTGGTTTTTGATTTATAGATGCATTCATCATGAAACTGTCTGGTAAGAGGAGACTCTTTCGGAATGGCAGGGATGATTTAGAAAGATTTCTGTTTGAAATCAGCATTGGGAACCTCTCTGCTTCCAGATTTGAGAAGTTGGAGGCTGATTCATTGAGGGCTCTCGTCTTCTTTGGAGGTGGTCCACAGAAATAGCACACAAGCCGTCAAGATGGGGCTCTCTCTCGGCTTTGTCTGGAGCTTCTGTGTGTTACTATACAGGGGTGTTTTTCAGACACCCCAGCCATATGGAGTGAACATAAATTGTACATCACTGACAGAAGCACGAAATTTCCAGATGCTAGGAATGGCCCTGGGGATCAATCTTGAGGACTGAGGAGAAGATGAAATGTTAATATGTGCTACTTTTCAGCCACTGGGCTTGGGAAGGCTTCCACAAAGCGGTAGAAAGATCATGGGCATAACTCAAACCCAGAGGTGTCCCTGGAGTGGTGTCCGGGCTAATTTAGATGACCCCTTGGTATCTTATATGCTTCCTCAGGTTTTATTTCTGTGACCCTCACTGGGGTGTCAGTCGAAGAAAATGGCAGTGCATCACAAGTTCATTTGGCTCCTCCTACTCTTAGACTTATTAACATATGAGATGTCCCTCTCTTTCTGGAAAACCATCTGCCTTTGTACTATCCTTTTGTGCTTTGTGTTTATTATGGAGTCTCTTTGTTTCTGTGTCTCTGTCTGCTGCTCTGTAGTTGACTATTTCTAAACTTCCTTCTATGGCCCCCTCTCTTATATTGTGTCAAGGTTTTGTTGTGTTACCCATATGACAGACGTAGTAGTTCACTAACCCTGAGAGGTTAGAAATGCCCCCACCCCTGAGAGTAAGGATAAAGGTGCATATGTGCGAAGTACCAACTCCCTGGAATGTAGGCATGTTGAGCAAGCACACATCGCTGAGATTTCACAAGCCCTAGAGGAAGAAGGAGGAGCTCTCCTCTCAGAAGGAAGATATACTGTAATAGGATATATATATATATATATATATATATATATATATAGTGTAACACACATAGTATAAAAGAATGAAAAGATCTAAAGCCTCTTAAATGAGTTCAGATGCAAACTTTGGTCCTTGTTTTCAAGCCTCAGATGATTCCAACCCTGCCAACAGCCACCTCACTGGAAACTGCACATGGACCAGACAGGCAAGCGGCTCTCAGATATACTCCATCCCCAGATATCATGAGAGAGTAATTATTTATTGTCCAATTTCTAGGTTTTAGAGTGATGTGACACAACAACTACTAACTAATGTGTCATGAACATTAGCTCTCTTCTCTCTTCAGCTCTCCACTCTGGCAGTTTCCTTTTCCACAGTGTGAACATTGCAAATATGAAGATAATTCTCAACAAAAGCCTCAAACTTCACCTCTTTCCTCACTTAGGGCACTAAAATTTCACCTGTCTTTTGATCACTTCTGTGTCAGCATATCCCAAACGAAGTCAGCTGCCCCCAATTCCTTTCTATTTTCTCTCCATTCTGTCTTAAATCCCAGCCTCATTACTACCCTAGTCAGAAAACCGACAACATTAGAATCAGGATTGCAGCTCCCAGAGTTTCCTGGTTTTGTCAATTCCACATTAATTTCTTGTTGGCCACCTTCTCTTGTCCACAAGAGCCCACTGTCCTCCATCCTCCCTCATCATGTGCTACCTCAAGTTACATTGGGGAAAGTAGACCTTTGTAAGTTATGGCCTAGCTTGACTCTTCCAAAGGGTCTCCATTTCCTACAGAATAAAGCCCGAATTCCGAACTCCAGGCCTCAGTAGCTGCAGGATCACCTCTTCATCCCCTGCCTGCTCTGAGCTTCAGGGCCCTCAGCCTTAGACATGGTTCAAGTTCTCTTGGTTATGTCTTTTCTCTTTCACAGTCTCTTCTCATCCCTGTTACACTCATTCTTCAGAATCCGTCTTAGACTCCTTTCCGATCACGTGTTTATGCCTGGGTTACCTCTCCTCCAGCCTCCAGCACTCACTTCACCTCATGGCATCTGAATCCCTGCCTTGGTGTTAGCATCTCCCAGCAGCTGTTAGGGCTCCTAGGCTCAGGGATGGTGCATGACTGAATACATGATGGAGCTTTTTTGTACTTTAGGTCTCTAGGATGAATTTAGTTGATTTACAGAGAGTAGGTAGGTCACATGCTCAGTGCTGAGACAGGTTAAATGGCATATTTCCAGGCTGACTGCCTTTGCTGTTCATCTTTTTTTCCTTGTCTGAGATAGATGCAATTCACATTTCTTCATACAGTGAAGGCTGAATCCAAGATCTACATAAGACTTGTGTCCCCAGAAAAAGAAGAAAGGTCATGTAATTGTATGTGGCGATCCCAAGAACTGTGCTACCAGCTGCCTTTGCTTCTCAGGGCATTGGAATCTCCCCCATGTCTCCCAGTGTTCGTCTGTGTGGAGCCAGGCGTGAGGAAACACTGTTCGTCAGTGGGGCCAAGGGGATCCATGGAACAGTCATTCGCCAACCTTGGTCCCAGCAGACTGACGGTGCAGTGGTCCTCTTGCTATATTCCAGTTAATACCAGTTGTCAGTGTGAGAGTGTCCACCGTGTCATTTGCGTATTTATGAGTTTACAGAGGATGGTTAAGCTGGTTGGATCTGTGTGAATCACAGAAGCCGAGGTCTCTATCACCATGTACAGTTTTCAGTCAAACTATCTTGACAGAGAAGACTGACAGGATGAGAGATTACCAGGCAAGGCAGGGGTCATCAGGAGACCAGTTCTTTGCTGAGCAGTCCTCCCTAGACATTCCTGCCCAGCAGCTTAGTCTCCTACAGGAAGCATCAAGGCACAGAGTTGCACTGTTTCCACGGAGATTTTCAACATTCTCCAGGCTTGACCCTCTGGATGAAGGTAGGCCTTTAGCAATTGGTGTTGGAAATTTGGCCTCAGGAGGACATAATGAGACTAAATAGCTACACAGGCTTGCAGTTTGTAGGGGATTAAACCCCCAGTTCTCAAGAGTAGATTCCAAGATGGGAAGGAAGCAATATTTCAGCAACAGATAGCAAGTCACTGGGGATGGTGTGCCCCTCCGGTCCTGCTATGAGGAATCCCTTTACTAATCAGAGCCTTGAAGGGTACAGGAGCCTGACTCAGGAAAAAAACCCAAGGTGCTACATGAAGTTCTTGGGTGGACTCTGAAGGAAGTCATGTGGCCCCTGGATTCAAGGATTGATGTAAAGTTAGGGTGTGCAACAGATACTCTATTCCAGTATTTCCTTGATGATAATTCTGGTTAGTCTCAACTTTGGGTTTAAATGAACTCCCAAATAACTCTAAAGTTATATCTAGAGAAAAATAAGAATTCTATTAGTGAATTTTGAAAAGACATCAGCCTAAGGGTTTAAATCATGTTCCTCTAAGTTCTTTTGGCCACCATTGCCGATTACTAACCTACATCTGAAAAAGTATACATCTGAGCATAACTAAAAACAAAGTCAAAATCAAGCTCTTTTTGAAATCACAGGGACTTCTAGATAAATGCAGATTGTGAGCAGTAAGCTTGTTGGCTCCTCCTCAGGGGGAAGGTGTATGTGGGTTGGAGAGGGTGCATTCTAGGGACGAAAAAGATGGCAGGGTAGTGATGGATGCCACCAGATCAATGGCTCATGACTGAGGAGGGAAGGATGATGCCAGAAACTCAGGAGGCCCTTCACCTCCCTCACCTTCATGGGCTGTACATGTCTTTGTGCATTCCACGGCCTTGAGCACCAGGGACACCAAAAAAACTAGGAGCAAAGATTATAAGGGGCTAAAAAAGGGAGACAGTTGAGAATCTGGGCAATGGCTCTTTCTTAAATGTTGACTTATAGTTTTTCATCTTTGCAGTGATGTAAATGTCAGATGTGCATTCAGTATAAATGACACTGAATTTTTGATTTTGCTCATATAACTGGTCTGTAGTATCCCCAGAAGATCAGCAACTCAATTTCCTAGAATCAGGCCACTAATGCTAATAATGTAATAGGATCTGGAGGGCCAAGCAAGAGGATCTGAAGGGCCTCTAGTGACCAGTCCCCTGAGAAGCTGGCTGGGCCCCCTGGAAAGCATGGATAAAAGGGAGGTCCTAACAAAGCCTGCAGTGAAGATCAAGTAGTAGATTTCTTCAGGGCAGGATATAGGACCTTTCTTTGTGGGGTCCATCCTGCAGGGCAGAAATCTTGACTCTGGGGAACAGTATGCATTGAATTAAGCAGGGCTAGCAGATAGTCAGGTCCTTTGACCTTTTGGAGACTCACTCTGTTTTGAAATGTCACATCAAGCACTGAATCTTATTCTTGCCCACACCTAGCAATCACCTGGGTGATCGCTCATGAATCCTGATGTTCGGGTCCTATTCAATCAGTGGCAGGGGTGGGGCCAGGCTCAGGACTGTTTATCACCCTCTCTAGGAGTTTTGGGGCACACACAATGCCAAGGCAACATTTCCAGTGGCTTCTCTAACAATGTCATTTTAATTTTGACAGCATGTTAAAATCAACAGGAAACATTTAAAAAGAAAAAAATGAAGATCTTTCCCAATCCACGAGCCAATTCGGGAGGAGGGAGGCCTGGAGTTTGCAACCCTGCACCCAGGTGCTTCTACTGAGGCCAAGCCAGTCTTGAAAGTATCAAGTTAATAGAAATAGAAGCAGTCTCTTGTGACTGTAGAGTCCCCACCATGCAGAGTTGTGGAAGTCAGTTTGAAATTCCAATACCTGGCAATACTTGCCTTGTCTTCTACAAATGGGGTGCTAATTGTGTCCAGCTATGAAGACTAGAGCAGAATAAAGGGTTGGTCCCCTTGTATAAATCCCAAGAGTCACCCTACAGGTGGCCTGGGTAGCTGAGCTTGCCTCTGGATATTTGAATTGAGACAGGATCTCATTATATAGTCCAGGCTCATCAGTGCTGTCTAGGTTGGCCTTGTATCATTTCCTGGCATCAGAATTCCACATGCCAGCCTCCCAGTTAGGTAGCACAGGGACAAAGCCTTTAATGTGTGGGATTTGGAGGGCTTATTTAATATACAAATCATAGCATAAAAGGAAGCAATGACCTGCCCCATCTGTGAGCTTTTTTAAGACTCTAGGCTTCACTGATGCTGATACAGTAGCGATATCAGGAGTCATTGCATAGCTGGGTGTAGCTGAGACCATCAGCCACAGAATTATGAGTAAAATTGTCCCTTGGCATCTGTGGGGAATTGGCTCTAAAACTCAGACTCCCTGACAATGTCCAAATCTCTGGAAGCTAAAGTACTTTAGCATGATGACGTGTTTGATTGTCACCTACTCACTTCCCTGGGTCTTTACGTCAAGTCTAGGCTGTTTGCAATACAAGATGATCTGGTCTTATGTCGCATCACTTAGGGAGAAATAGCAGGAAAGTCTACATGTTCAGCATAGACTCCCATCTTCCAAAGGGACGTATACTTCTGTTTGATGTAAAAATGGGGAGCCTGAGAATACAGACCACTAATTGCAACTGTGTTTTAAGTCATACAGCTGTAGATTGCTAGTTATTCAGGCCAGGCTAACACAAGGGCTTCTGCCTCTCCCGTCTCTGCACAGGAAAGATTTTTAGCTACTAAGCTTGGTGGAGAGAAATCTCACCTGCCCCTAGTAACAGGAGTATCTTCTATTCTCTCCTTCACAGGGCCCCTTGTTCACTTTCAGCCTAGGTTGCTATTAGCAAACTAGAGTCTAGAGGCTACTTTCTGGGTTTTGTAGAACTCTGTTGTTCTCTGGTCAGGGTATAAGGAGTGGCTACCCTCTTAGGGTGAGGGATATTATGCTGCTCAAACTCTGCAGTCCCTACTGTGTGAAATAAGAACACATGGCACAGATAGAGCAGGACCTGGCGCCTGCGTGGGGTTGGAGTGAAGACTGACTGTGCTGGTGACTGGTGACTGGGTCTTTGTCTTTCTCACTTTTGCCCTGTTCATGCAAGACGTCCGGATCTCTCACTGAGTGCCTCAGTGGCAGGGACTGATCAAGAATGAGCAGGACTCAGGGGCTCCTGACCACTTAGGGGATGAAGCTAGGTCTGAATTCACATCCTGAAAAGGGGTTGTCCCTAGACTCTTCAGGAGTAAGTGCCTGTCTATTGCCACTGGTTCAAGAAAATTCTCTCTTACCTCTAGAGAAACTGGAGTGTACCCCATATCATTGAGGGTGGAGGGTCTATCAAGAACCCAGCATATCTCTAAATCTTCAGATAGTGCTGATCCCAAAGCATGCTATGCTTTTTTACACACATATATTCACACTAATTTATAAATGTTAATAACAATGCAAAACAAAGCATTAATGGCAATATACTGAAAAAGATTGCTAGCATAGCTTGTGTGTGTGTGTGGTTGGCCTAGAAATGTTAGTAGGTAAAATGAAACTTACCTGAACAAAACCACTAACACCATGGCAGTCAGTCTGTTCACCAAGATGAGTGCTAAATGATTCATGGCTCAATAGTGTATAAATGTGGAGACACAGGGCAAGGGGATGAGTATTGTGCCCTCAGGGGGACTAAGGAAGATGGCTTCAGGATGCTATTCAGAATAGCACATGACTTACTGGCCAAGAGTTATTTCTGGAATTTTCCATGTACTATGGCCTGTGATTGACTATCGGTAACTGAAACCATGAAAAGTAGAAGTGCTTCTAGGAGTTCACAGCCCGGCAAAGGGAGAACATGGGGTCCAAGTGGCCTTTTTATGGAGTGATGGTGCATTTGTCCCACTGAATTTCCTCGTATGAGGCAGAGCTTCACGGAGTGACAGGCCTGGTTCCCCAAGACCGTGGGATCCACCAGTGGTCCTCTTAGGATTTTCCTGATTTGAGTGAAACAGGGTGGACTCATGGAGCAGAGATGGGATGCTGCTTGTGTGGCTGTGGACCTCCCTAGAGGCCATTCCACTCCTCACGTGCCACAGGCTGGAAGGGTGCATCTGTGTGCATGGGTGAGCAGCGGATGTGGCTGCCTCTGGCTGGGAGGATTCCTGCAGGGGAAGTTTCTCACGCCCTGCTAATCAATCCTGCCTGACTTCCCATTGCATTTGGTTTTCCTCTTTGAGACTGCTAAGATGCAGTGATGTATTTCATATTTCTGCTGCAGGCGTATCACATACAAGCCCCTGCATTGGCAGGCTGACATTTTGTTTCTGGCAAGTAGATAAGATGGGATTCAGATGTCAGACTGTGAGTAGACTTGTCAATTGAAATCTCAAAATAAAGTCCCACATTTGAAGAACAGGTGTACTCCTCAGTGTAGAAAGATGAGATCCATGGGCTGTGGGATCACTGTGCAGTGGAGCTTACAAGTGTCCTGCAGCCCTGACACCTCTCAGTTATAAAATTAAGGTTAGCACTTACTGGGCAGAACAAATAATCCATGTCCAAGGCTCTAGAAACCTGCCCATGTCCCCTCTGGGCCTTCACTGGAGTCCCTATGGGTCCTTTTTTATGATGCTTTGAGATCTGTTGGCATGAAACTCATTAGCCAAGGAAAATACCTTCTCTCTTATTCTTCTCAGATGGTAGAGTGTCAACATAAGAACAAGTTGGGATTTATATCCACGGTGTTGACCGCTGTTTGGCCCTTGCTTGGATTTCACGCTGTAAATTACACATTTGAGTGTGTCCCTGCTCCAGGATTTGGTGATTTATTATTTGAGGTTATGCTACATAGAGGATCAGATGTGGGAGACTCTATGAGTTTTGTCGGAGACATTTTACAGAGCCCAGTGTTCTGGACTTTGCTGTCCTCCGTGGCTCTGATTAGGGCATTCTGGTTTGAGGTGCCTGGGTATAACAGGGCAGTGTTGGCATAGTGTTGCGATTCATTGTTGAACTTCACTGGGCTGGCAGCTTCTTGTATCTTTTGTTTCTGTGGAAGGAGGCATAAACACTTAAAACAGATTTGTTGAGACTATATTTGGCAATGTCTACAATTTTCCATAAAGTATAGAGGATATGATCTGGTTTACAGTACAGAAATGTGCACAACACACGAATGTGTATTATACACGGGCAGCAGAGAAAGTGCTATGGTCTGAATATGATTTTTCCCTAGTTTGTGTGTTAGAAGCTGAGTCTCGTCTATGGTATTGAGGTGGTGTAAACTTTAGAATGTGAGGAATAGTAAAGAACAATTAGTTCATGAGGGCTCTACAGCTTAAATGAATTGATATGATTTCCTAAGAGTTAGTTATGAGCCTGGCAGCGATGGCACACACCTTTAATCCCAGCATTTAGGCAGCAGAGGCTGGTGCATCTCTCTGAGTTAGAGGCTAGCTTGGTTTACAGAGCAAATTCCAGGACAGCCAGGGCTACAAAGAGAAACCCTGTCTTTAAAACAAACAAAAAGTTAGTTATAGAACTGCAAGACCTTATCTATTCTCTATATGCTTATTTCCATGATGCTTCTCTGTGATCCAGCCAGGGACTCTCAACAAGAAGACCGTACTGTACTGTTGGACCTTCTAGTCACCTGGCCCTTGAGATAAGCCTTTCTACTTTATGACAAGTCTCGGGTATGACAAAGACACAGAACAGTTGTTTTAGCTGTGTTCTTTGGCTGTGATGAAACACGGTGACTGAAAGCATCCTGGGCAGGCAGGGACTGTTGTGTTGGACTTACACTCCCATGCCACAGTCCATCACCAAAGGAAGTGAGGACAGGACCTGAGGGAGAGAGGCAGAGAAACACTGGGCTTTTAAAATATGAGCCAGAGACACCTTCCCAGGGATGGCTTTACCTGTAGAGAGTTGGGCCCTCCAACATCAATCAACGTTCCAAAAAATGCCTCACAAACTTGCCCACAGGCCAGTCAGGCATTTTCTCAGCTGCGGTTCCCTCCTCCTGGTGACTGGAGCTTGTGCCAAGTTGACAAAAAATTACCAGCACAGCAAAGTAGATATTAAATGGATACATATGTAAGATGTAATCCAGCAATGTTTCAAATTACACTAAGAAGAATAAAAGACAATTTTACAACCATTAATATGGGAATTATTAGAAAAATGGGAAATAGCAAGTGTGCGTGAGAATGTGGAGAAATCAGGGTTCTTGTAAATCAGGGGAAGAAATGAAAATGGGACAGTCACTATGGAGGACCATGGTGGCTCCCCACAAAGTTAACCATAGAATGTCCATGTCTCCCAGAAATCTTACTTCCAGGTGGAAAATCCATGGATGGGAAGGGCAAGAACTGCATGATCACACTGACTGAGGGATCCACACCAGGGATATTCACAGAAGCAGGAAGTGAGACGGGATTTGTTGGCAATTTGTGAGTTTGTGTTTAGTGGGCACAGAGATACTATGTGTGAAGGGTTCTGGAGATGGCTGGTGCAATGCTTGCACACAGTGTGAACAGGTACAGTGGTTAGGATTTTGTGTGTATCTGGCATGATACAAATATGAATTACCCGGTTATGTGGCAGTGGATTTCTATGAATGCAGAGGCCTCATGGGGGACACAGCAGAGGCAGTAGCAGGTAGCAGGAGACACTTAGAAGCTGTTTCTATATGGAAGGACTTTATTATTATGATAGACAGATGCAGTTGTGATAACAGAGGAGCAGAGTGGGGAGGGGGAGAGAGAAGGGGAAGAGAGAGAGAGGGGGAAAGAGAGAGAGAGGGGGAAAGAGAGAGAGAGAGAGAGAGGGAGAGAGAGAGAGGGAGATGGAAATGAGGAGCCATGCAACTATATATGTTAAGATGCTGACTTGACGGTGAAGTTGAAATGACATATCTTACGCTGTTTTGCCACAGTATTTACGTAGGAGAAGTCAGAGCACATGTGATCATCCACCTGGCCTTGGAACAGTACCTCCTAGCTCTCTCCATCTCAACTTCCTCATGATACCTTTGGGTAGGTAATGCTTGGTGATATCATTGCCTACATTTTAGAGATAGGTAAAGGCTCGGGGACTCTGCCTCTTAGTCCATCACTCCCATTTACTTTCTCTGTGTCTTTTATTTGTCTGCTATCACTTATCTTCTACTGGAATATACAGTTTTCTCAAGGCAAAGACTTGTGGGGCCATTCACGTCAGTATTTCCAAGGTGTGGATCGAACAAAATATTTGTATTGACTGATAACAAATGGTCTTCACCGGGCTAGCCTTTGAGCTGGCAAAGAGCAGATCCTGTTTGGAGTCAGTCAGCCTCCTACTCCTTGTCTTCATCAGTGCTCAGAGTGGGTGGATAATCCCCCAAGTGTGAGGGTCCATCGTGTTTTTAGTGTGAATGGCCCCTGAATAGCCATGGCTGAAGCAATGGAGCCCCTCTTGAGATCACCCTATGTTCTTGGCTAGAACTTCTTCCAGCATCTCACCTTATCCTAGCTTAGCCTTTGCCCCAGAAACAGCAGGCGAATCTAGGCAGGTATTATTTCTCCAAAAGATGTTGTGCCCTGGACTATGTTCTATCTCTTTTTCCCACCTACCTTTCCAGCACAGGTACTGTTGTGAGTAGGCTTCTCCAAAGATCACAATGTGTGTACACCTCCAGGGCTCTATGCCACCTGACCTAGCATCCCTATTGCTCTCTAGCAGCTCATTCAGAGATGGAAGGAAGGAACTCTGCCCTGGATTCAGCATCACGGAGTGGTCAGGACAGCTGGGTCTGTGGTCAGTGTCTTACAGCATCCTGCAGCATGGCACATCTAATTCCTGACCTCACTTAACTTATTTATTTATTTATCTATTTTGGAAAAAACAGCAAAAGGACCCGGAAACAAAACCCAACCTACCCAAACAAAAGAAACACTGACTCGGCACATCAGAAGAGGCTGTTGTTCAGGAAGCTGGGACATTGAATGACTGGAGAAAGAAAGAGGGAAGGAACGCTGCACCTGTTTATACTGTCAGTCTCTTGAAAGAAAGCGGTGCTTAACTGAGGAGTCAGGATAGATGGGTCCCAGTGATATCTACACCAGTCAAATTCAAGTGGATTAAAGCCTCTAAATCTGTGGCTTCTTGATCTACCTTATGCTTGCACACATGTGGGAAAGCCATACTCTGGTTTGGATTCAGGACACAGAGAGAGCCAGGGAGAAATCCCAGTGTCTGAGGATCCACAAGCCTCCATCTTCCAATGTCAGTGTGAAGACAGCTATTCATGGAATTGAAATTCAGAGCATCACACACTCAATGCTGAGTCTTGGATTCATGAATCTTTTCTCATTTATGGAAACCAGAGACCAGATGGCTTTAAGAGCTCCTGGAGTCTCATAAAATGCCACTCACTAGCTTTTTGGTTTCCCAGTATGAGAAATCCAAGGAATTGCTAAGATTTATGGTAAGCAATACTACGATCATTGCCAAAGAATTTTTCTTTGTTATCAATTGACTGTCCCTATTATTCACTTCAAAGACATAGAGTTGAAATGGGAGCAGATTATTTTTTAGAGGGAGAAAAACATAGTGTGTGTGTGTGTGTGTGTGTGTGTGTGTGTGTGTGTGATAATGTAAGCCAGTGACTGGACTTGACCTTGGGGCAGGATTGAACCCTTGGCACATCTCCTCAGTGCTCCAGAATGCTTCTGATCCTTCGGAGACTCTGAAGGCCCTTTGCATTAGAATAGACATTTTCTTTCTTTCTTTCTTTCTGTATTTTGATTGTTGCCCACTGGTTTGTACATCCCCACAACCCTGAGCCCTCCCAGGGTACTACAGAGACAAGGATGTTTATCTTCTTTGTTATTTATAGTCAATGTGATTACCTTATCTCATGGCAGGTGTGCTGGTTAGTGGGATTTTGTTTGTTTGTTTTTGTTGTTGTTTTTTGTCAGCTTGACACAAGCTAGAGTTACCTGAGGGGAGGGAAACAGAATGGAGAAAATGTGAAATGTCTGTCAGATTGGTGTGTAGGCAAGTCTGGATGGCATTTTCTTGAATGTGGATTGATAGGGGGCCCAGTCCACTGTGGGCGGCGCCACTCCTTGGTGAATATAAGAAGAGTATCTGAACCCTTGCCTCGAAGCAAGACAATAGTTCCTCCAGTGTTCCCCTGTTCTGCTTCTGTTCCTTCTTGAGCTTCTGTCCTGACTTCCCTCAATGATCAGCTGTGACCGGAACATGTAAGTCAAAGAAACACTTTCCTCCCCAAGTTTCCTATGTTCATGGTGTGTAGCATAGCAATAGAAATGAACTAGGCCAGTACTGTCTAGCCACAGGACAGTAGCAGTAGGGACACTAACATTTCTAGATACAAGAACACAGGCTCAGACTTTGGAATGCCTTTTTATTTTGTTCTCTGAGCATGTGGTGGGTAGAAACCATGTTTAATACACCTTAATCTTATTGTTCATTGTGTCCAGTTTAACAGAAGTTTGATTTGTTACTAGGGCCCTGAAAATACTTAGTAGATGGAGTTGCATAAATTAATCTATTACCGTGTATTTACATATCAATTTTATTTTTCTTACTATTTCAATTAAATGGTTTTGGTTGTTCATTCTTCACAAACAAACCCTCTTTTTTTTTTTTTTAATGTCTACCCTCCCAGAACAATTGAAAACCACCCACAGAACACTTGCTATGTCCTCAACTCAGCTCTTCTTGCTTTTCTGTTGGGCAAATAGTGCGCATGCTGGACAGTGGTGACCAGGGGCTCCTTTGTGTACAGTGACCTCCCTGACAGTCATTGGGTATTTTCCCAGCTCCTATAGGTTACCCTTCAAGCAGTTCAAAGATTACTCTTCTATAATCATCATGCTAAGTGGCCATCTGGTCTACTGCTATAACAAAATATCTTGGGTAGAATATTTAATAGAAAACACAACTTCATTTCTCATAGTCTCACATGTTGCAATATGCTGGCAGGTTCAGTATCTAGCAAAGACTAATTTCAAATGAAACCTTTTGGCTTCATCCTCACACAGAAGAAGAAAGGATTGCACCAAGTATTCTCCCATGGTAAAGTTACCAAAGGGGGCAAACAAGGTCCCTCGAATATCTTTATAAGGTTTTTAATCCCTCTCATGAGGGTGTTGATCTCACGATCCAATCACCCCCAAGGGTCTCCTTCAAGCTGTTAAAGGGCACCTTCCACCCTGACCTAGAGCAGAGACTTTCCAGGGTTTGCTGAACAGCTCTTTGGATCCATGTCTTTGTAGCAGGAGTTACACCCTTCCCACATCCCTCTTCTCCCTGGACTCAAGTGCAAAAAATTATTTTTGGAGAAAAAGCAAAAAAATGATGGATGAAAGAGAACTTTATGTGGGTTTTTAAGTAAATACTTTTGCACAATTCCATACATAATTATAATTTTTACAAGAAAGAAAAGAGGTAAGATAAATGAGAGAGATGGAGAGCGAGAGAGCGAGAGAGAGGTCAGAATCGATCATTCTCAGTCTGAGAGGGCTTTGCATTTGTTTTCCTTTTCGTGTGTGGTAAGAGAACTTCTATCTCTCTCACACCACCATTGCATATTAATGTTCTCCATGTAAATAAGCAAAAGTAAACAAAAGAAAACAAAACATACCTGCAAACCTATCAGTAAACCTAAGGGCATATTATAAACATGTAGAAAACAAACAGGTGTAAGAACCCAAGGAGTATAGCAGACTGAGGCAACCTCCCAGTGCCCTGTCACCTGACCACCTGGTACATAGTCAAGGAAGCAAAGAAGACATCTGACTTCCCTCAGGGCTTCAGCACAGCCTGCTCTCCACTGCTGACATACACTTCTTATCTGTTGGTTCATCTGTTCCAGTCCTGCGTTTCACCCTCAGGGTCCTGCTCCTTGTATCACAGCTTCAACTTAGCCCTGTGGCCCAGGACCCAAGGCCATGGGCATGCAGCTGCTCCAAGTGCCTTGGAAGCCCTATAGGTGGTTCTTGAATATCCTACCCACCCTGCTCTCTCACGTCTGTATCAGCATCTGGCTGTGCCTCCAGTCAGGCCTCTTTTACTCCTTGGACTCTGGTGAGGAGCCATGTCTTTAACTTTTGTGTAGCCCTCATGGATGTCCACACACACACACACACACATGCGCGTCTGGAATAGCATGCTTACCACAGGGCTAAATACCTGCAAGTGGAATTGCTGGATGAAAGGACAAACATATTCTCAACTTCGCAGAAATTAAACCACAATGCTCTGATGTGGGAAGACCATTGAACAGCTGGGGCTGAGTTCTAACTTGAGTGTGAATGGTTGTTTGTTCTGAGAGCACTTCTTCTTCTTCTTCTTCTTCTTCTCCTCCTCCTCCTCCTCCTCCTCCTTCTTCTTCTGCTTCTTCCTCCTCCTCCCTTCATGACCCACTGAGCTTAACTGGGCTGGTTGCATGAGCATGGGTGAAGGGTCATTTACTAGAGCATGGGCAACTTACCAGTGGCCACAAAATGACTCCTCTTTGCAGGCAACCATTAAGTGTCAAAAAACTCCTTAGAAAAGTGTGGGGTTTCACGATTCCCCTCCCCTATCCAGGGTGGAATATTGAGGGGCCCGATCTTGTGCAGGTATTCATAACTGCTACATGTTCATATCTAGAAGATAGCATTTCACAGCATTCCTTCCCTTCTTTGGGTTCTTACTATGTTATTTTCAAATCCTTCTTGACCTGTATTCCCTGAGCCTTGGAAGGGATGCTGCATATGTCCTGTTTAGGACTGAACATTCAACAGTCAATTATTTTTAGTGCTTTGACCAGCAATCAGTCTCTGTATTAACCACTACCCACTACAAAAAGAAGCTTATCTGACAGAGGCTGATAGTGGTACTAGTCTATGTGTATAGTCATAAACATTTAAAGGCACGTTGATTAAATGTCCAATTAGTGAAGCATTAGCAGCAAATTTCCTCCATGGTTGGTGTCCACTCCAGATGTAGGCTTTTAATCAGGTTTATTATGCTAAAGAATTCTCTTATGAAGTGGGCCTCAAATCCAATAAGAAGCTGCTTCATTATCCTCCAAACAGTCATGCCATGATTGCAGCAATAAGAGCATCTTGTCTGGCAGTTCCAGAGTCCATAGCTGGGTAAAACCATTGATGGTTCTACCAGCAGCTTGCATAACATTTTCAGACACTAAGAACACTAGTAACACTTTTAACTCAGTTACAGCTTCATGTCTTTGTGTTTTGTAACCAAGGTATGTGTTTTCTTCAACAATAGCATTTCACCATCTAGTTTTAGTGAGTATTGAATATCCATGGCAGCAGCCTATGCTTGGGCACCATTGAGGCTTCCCCATAACTGGAGCTATTAAGTCAAAAGCTTGAACACCAGCAGCTTCCAAAAGTTAGACTCAGCCACTTGTCCCCAGTATGCTAATTAGAAAAACAAATGAGGGTAAGAAGCAGAGAGAGTTATTCAACGTGGCCATATTGGGAAGAAGAACAAATAAGACAGTCTAGTGCCCCAAGTCCATCATTGTGGCACTAACCTGAGGTTTAGGCTCTAATAACAGGAGAATTGGGGCGTGGGAAAAGAGATAATCCACAATAGCAATCCTGACTTACCTTCTGTCTGTTGATCGCTGTACCATATCAGGTCCTGCAAGGCCCTGAAGGTGATCTGAGAAAGTTCATGTTGCTTTAGGAGACAAAGTAGGTCTCAGGGATTATCACTTCTCTTCTAGGTACAGTCTCAGCCTGGTGGATCATTGCCCTTACCTGGGAAATAGGGTATGTCCTTTGAGGTTGTACTATTCTAAGAATTCAAAGTGAGCCAAGAGGAAAAGTTAAAGACAATAACTTATATCTGTGCCTTTAGCTAAAATTAAGGAAGTAGAAAGATACAAAATGAAGGCTATTACCTCAGGTCCAAGTGAGGAGTCAATGTATTTTAGAAAAAGCAACTTCAAAATGCTTATTTCAAGCATGGAGGTAGGGCTTCATTCATAGTATTTCATCAGTCCCAGTGATCACATCAGTCAGGTCTGTGCTGTAAAGTTCTGAGACAACAGAGACTACGGGTTGGTGAAAACATCCATGTGCAGAAGTTTCTTCCTGGGGAGGCTGTGGTACCTAGGGACGGCATTAAAGCCCTGTGAAAAGATGTCCCTCTCATAACTCACTCTGTGCATATAAATTGAAGGTAATTGAAGGTAATTATTGTCTTTATGAGAGAGCTAGAACAGCGAGAGACATCAGGAAGAATGCAGAGCACAGGTAGGTAGATGTAGACCGAACATGGCCAGTAGGCTGGATGTGGCCAGGGCTGTCTGTACGCCGGGGAGGGGGGGGGAAAGGGGGGCGGGAATAGCAGGGGACAGAGAACAGAGAAAACTGAGAGAAGCAGGAGCAGAGCGGAGCGGGAGGGGAGCAAACGGAGAACAGCAGGGTTATAAGGAGGGTGAGGAGCTGGGGGAGGGAGCTAAGGGTGGGGCGGGAGGTGAGAAGAGCTAGGGTAATAGCCTGGACTTTGAAATGTGCAACAGACACTTGTGGAACTGAGGGAGCCTTGGAGGCCAAAGTGAGCTTTGATATGCTAACAGGCACCGCGGGTAGCCAGAGGTGAGGAAAAGGAGCACTTTCAGTGGAGAGGAACCAACTTCACTTAAGTTTCCCTTAAAACAGTGGGACACCTAAGTTTGTAGTCAGCTGAGTGGAAGTTCAGGGAGCCTGAGGGCAGCCTGTGTGTCTGAAATGGGGGCAGTTTGGGGACTGACTGCTCATCTCCTGGCTTCTGTTAAGTCTCTGGGCAATCAGTGTCAGCATGCAATTGTAAAGACACTTATTTGGTGGCAGAGAGCTGGTATTTGTGTCAGGAAAACCCCATGAATTGATTCTGAGCTATAGGTTTCTTCACCATTTTGTTCCTATGGGACCATAACTGAGTTATCCTTTATGTAACCAGACCAACAGGCATTAGGACTTTAGAGACTGCAAGAAATATGCTAGTGTGAATGAATACAACTGCTTCAGAATGGGAGCCAGGAGTCTGTGGGTCTGCCAAAAACTTCTATAGATCTTCTTAAGACGAGTACAAAGTCTAAATTCCAAAATGTGTCACAGAGCCAATGAGCCAAAGCAGAAGATATATGTTGCCAACTGTGAGATATGACATTGGAGAAGTCTTGAACAAAGACTTTAATGGATAAGTAAATATCATGCAATACTAAATGTTCTTGGAGAGATCATTGGTGACATTTAATAATGTTTTGTTTGTGCATTCTAAATATGACTAATAAGAACAGAGTCTCTATTTTGATCTCTCTTTTTTTTAGGCAGGATAAACCATTATTGTCATGTGGAAATTTTGCACATGTTTTCTAGAAAGATGTTAATTTCTCTCTACTGCGCTAAGTTGCTGGGCCTGAGGTCCATGAACAGCAGAACATCCAGCTGACTTTATCAGGGACACTACACTACCAAGGCATTTTTCCCTCTCTTCTTCCTCCTCAGAAAGCAGTAGTGAAGACCCTGATGCCTTGAGCCCACTCAGAAACACCAGCATATACTGGTGCTGGTGTTTGGATATACAAGTGCTGGAGGTTGGATATTCAGTCCTACGTTTTTTCTTTTTAATTAATTGATTTTATTTAATTTTTTCCCATATACACCACTGCTCCCTCCCTTCCCTCTCTCCCCATGCCTCCATCCAGTTCCAGGAAAGGAAAGGACTCTCAAGGTGAGTCAGTTCAGTCTGGCATATCCAGCTGAGTTAGGTCTGAGTCTCTGCCCCCAGTATCAAGGCTGAGTAGGGTGTTCCTCTGTAGGGAATGGGCTGTGAGAAGCCAGTTCACACACCGGGAATAAAGTCTGGTTCTGCTTCAAGAGACTCCACAAACTGCCTATGCCATTCAACTGTTGTCTACATTAGGAGGGTTTAGTTCCTTTCTATGAAGGTTCTGAAGCTGTCATTTCAGAGTCAGTGAGCTCCCAATAGCTCAGGTTAGCCTTTTCTGTGTGTCTCTTTCTCATGATCCTGATCCTTTTGCTCATATAATCTCTCCTCCCTCTCTTCAGCTGGATCTGGAGCTTGATCCGGTTCATAGCTATGGATCTCTGCTTCTGCCTTTATCCTATTATGACAGTTAGAGTGGTCATCATTCATAACCACTGAACAGCTTGGGATCTAAAACTATATTTAATATAGTCTTCTGCTGTTCATCTGATCTCAACACTATTCATTCTGCACAATGGCATTGTTACATATTTCTTTTTTGTCTTGTCACTCTATTTTATTTTATTTCTTTAAGAAAATAAAGTCATTTTTTCATATTACATAAATAAAATAATGATTCTTCAGTTGAGGAGCAACTCGGTTATTTCCAGGTTCTGGCTATTATGAATAATGCAGCTATGGACGTATTTGAGCTAAATCCCTTGGGGTATGATGTGTATCTTTTGGGTATTGCTGGATCATTGGGTAGATTGATCCCCAGTTTTCTGAGGAATTACCATACTGATTTACAAAGTGGCTGTACAAGTTTACATTCCCACTAGCAATGGAAGAGTATTTCCCTCACTCCACATCCCTTCCAGCATAGGCTGTCATCTGTGTTTTTGATCTTAGCCATTCTGATGGTGGTGTATAGAAGAATGCAAGTGGATCTATATCTATCACCCAATACAAAACTCAAATCCAAGTAGATCAAAGACCTCAACATAAACTCACTTATACTGAACTTGATAGAAAAGAAAGTAGGAAATAGCCTTGAACACATTGAAACAGGAGACCAGTAGCACAGACACTAAGAATAACAATCAATAAATGGTACCTCCTGAAACTGAGAGGCTTCTGTGAGGCAAAAAAGAACAAGGTCAATAAGACAAAAACAACATTCTACAGAATGGGAAAAGATCTTCATCAACCCTACATCTGACAGAGGACTGATCTCTAAAATATATAGAGAACTCAAGAAACTAGAGGCCAAAAAGCTAAATAACTCATTTAAAAAATGGGGTTCAGAGCTAAAAAGGGAATTCTCAGCAGAAGAATTCAAATGGCTGAAAAACACTTTAAAAACTGCTGAATATTCTTAGCCATCAGAGAAATGCAAATCAAACCAACTCCAAGACACCATCTTATACCCATCAGAACAGCTAAGATCAAAAACACAGATTTTCTTTGTCCATCCGTCTCACCTTTTGTTGGCAGATGAAAAGCTGAGTTTTGAGCATAAGTCCTTGTATAAGTCAACCTGATCTCCAGCATAAGTGTGAGAACCACATCTCCTTGAGAATTTGCTGCCCTCTGGGATGAGAGCTGAAGGGTAAAAATCACCCCTGCTAAGAAATGAGAGCTGGGATATCTTAGGGAGAGAAAGGCTACACTGCACAGAACCTACCCAACACATGAAGGACATCCAGAATGCCCTTGAACATCAGGAAACAAGCCTGAGTGCTGTGATGGACGCTCTCTCTGGTCAAGGTCAAACTGGTGGGAAACTCGGGAAGGGCATGCTTGTGGTATGACCCGTGTAGTACATTCTGTCCTACTTTGGATCCAGATGGTTGGCCTTATTCTTAGTATCTCAGTGATGATCCAAATTGGTTCTTCTCCAACTCTAATTATTCAAATCATTGGCATATGTATTTTATGTTAGTTCTTGCCTATCCAAGGACCATTTTCCCTTTGCCCTGTTGGAGACATTCAAGCTGGCTCTGGACTATATGCTGCCATTTTCTGAAGTCTTCATTGGGGCTTAGAAAAAAGAATTGTACACATTGAACATTGCTGGCCCAGGAGGATGGTGCCCAATATGGCCCCCTGAGTACTGGCAGCCTCATCTTGGTCTGGACAGTGGTGCCATTTCCCATGATATGAGGAACAGTTGGTACTGTTTTATTGTGTATCATTTGTCCTTTATAGACATATGTCAAATTGGGGTCTGAGGAGCCTCTACCTCAGAAGAGATCATGCTTGATCTATTAATTAGCTGCTCTTGCAGCCACCTAACCACTGTCCTGTCTTCTCTGTTTCAGGCCAGAGACCAGAGCATGTATGCCTATATTCAAACTTCCTCAGCTTAGATTAACATCTAAATTTCTAGAGAGAAAAACCAAGGCTCTGAAAAGAAGAGACCACACTGGGTATCTGTTGAAGTTTATGTGTGGCTGGAAAAAGAAAGAAATCTGTTTCTGGTTTCAGAATGTGTTGGCTTGGCTGTTCAAGGAAGGTTATCACAAGATGATTGGTAAATCCCTTTGTCCAAGACCTCATTTCTTAATGTTCATTTCTAAAAGTGCAACAATGATGTGCATACTGATTCACATGACCTGTCTGACATTTGGGTATTAATTTTTGCTCTTCAATTCATCAGAGTTTACGAGTATCCTTGTCATATATAGATGACATATCTCTGGTCATCTGACTCTTACAATCTGCCCAACCCCCAAGTTCTGCAATGTTCCTTGAACCTTAGGTGTAGCTGTTTTATTTTAGATGTATTAATTGGTGCTGGGTCATTTGTCAAAGTTATTTGCTCTCTACATTTTGGCCAATTGTAGTTTTTCTGTTATGTTCTCTGCTCCATAAAGAAGCCTCTTTGATGGTGGGTGAGAGTCACATGTTTTCTGTGCCTTTGACCTGACTGTCTTCTTCCCTCTTCCTCCTCCTCTTGCTCCTCTTCCTCTGATTGCTCATAGATTTGACCATTTTATAGTATCGTGAAGTTCCTGGCTATTTTGTAGATTTTCACATTTGACATTTTCTTTTGGGGGGTGATTTATCTCCAACTTGTCTTCAAGACAGTACCTGGTGTCTCTTCCCCTTGTTCCAATCTTTTGTGAGATTTTTCCACTGAGTTTTTTGTTTTACTTACTTCCTGAGGGAGTTTTTCATCTTAAGTTTTCTCTCATTTTGGCTTCTCCTCAGAGATTACATCTCTTTAAAAAATCTACCTTTACATTTTGAATTGTTTTCATTATTTCATTCAACTGTTTATATTTTTATTATTCTCATTCAGGGATTTATTCATATCCCCTTTGAGTCCCTTAGAAATAATTATAATAGATGTTTTGGAATAATTGTTTTGTGTAGTAGGTTTGCCTCTTTTTTCAGATGCTTCTTTTCTCAATGGTGCTCGTTTATGGAGGAGACGTGCTGCCTTTAGTATTCTTAGGAGGACGCCTATGTCTGCAAGTTTTTATGAGCTTTCTAACCCTTATTAGCTCCCTATAAACCACCCTACTCCCTCCAAGAAGAAATGTTTTGATTTGAGAAAACAGATATTGCATGTTGTGATACCAATGCAGTCAATCTGATATCTGAGATGGATACTGAGTGACCACTGGGCAGACAGTGTGGATACACAGAGTAAAGTGATGATCATGACTAGGATGATTGCAGTGGTGCATGATTTCTATTGTGCTTCTCAGATATTGTGCTTTTCAGAAATATCTATAAATTGCTTACTTGTAGAATGTTCCGTGCACTATTTCAAACAATGATTGACTTCAAATAAGAAAAACTCCATAAATAAATAAATAAATAAATGCAATAAGACCCACCATAGTCTGCTTAGAACAATGGCCTAATTTGATTCTGAGGGAGAAATAAGCTATGCGTTTATTTAACACATAAAGTTGCTTTGAACTTGAGAAGATGTTTTGAAAATGATAGATTCTATAAAAATGTAGCACAATGATTTTATGACTCTCTGTGTGTTTTATCCTTCATTTTAATGTACTTACTCTAAGTACATGTAATCAAAACTTTTCTTGGTCTGACTACCTCACTGGTCTTAGCACTGTGATTAAAAAAAAAAAAAAGTTAGTAGCATCGCAGTGGTAGAATTGTCACAGGTCATACAGAGCTTTAATTAAGCCTTTTGGAAGGCTGGCACATGGGGCACACAAGAAAAAATCCACAGCCATTCTTAAGGATGTCTACTGTGCTTCTGGTTGATATGGCCTCCTCCTTATCTTTTTTTGAAGGAACCATCCCTTTTCTCAGCTCCCCCAAACTTATGGTTTCATGAACATGTCCTACTGTTGCAGAAATATTCACTTGCAATGTATCATATATAAAGGATTAGTATTTATTGAGGGGTATATTAACATTCATGATACAAATTGAACCTTAAGAGAAGTTTTGGAGCCTGGAGCTGTCCCACACCGGATGGTTTGATCTGCTCCCCAAGAATGCAGGAACAAACAGGAAGGTCAGTGTTCCCCAGGTCTCAATCAATTCTGGCCACGCTCCGGAGGGGTCCTGATACTCAGGAGCTATGCTCTAAGCTTCCCTAAATAATGCCTGAATCCCACTACACACTACCTCTTACATCTCTCGTGTGTGCACCACCATCCCTGCTCTGAGACCTCCTTGAACATCAGAGGCGTTCAGGGTCAAGTGTCTGCTGAAATGAAGTAGGAGAAAGGTGATGAGTGATTCGTACTGTGTTTAGTGTTTTTGGTACAGACTGCAAAACCCATAAAGCACCATTTGGACTGCATACCTTGAAGGTGATGAGCAGCATGAGAAACTGTCCGTTGACATTCTTTATGACACAAGCTTGGAAATTTTAACCTTGTTTGCTGAGGAATAAACATGATTCTGAAATTTAATCTGCCCAAATTACAGAGCCTCAGGGTATAGTAGAGAGACTGCCCCAGCCCTCAGACTATAGTAGAGAGACTTCTCTGTTATCACAGAGCCCTCAGGGTACAGTAAAGAGACTCCCCCATCAAAGAGTCCTTAGGATATAGTAAAGAGACCTCCCCCCATCACAAAGCCCTCGAGGTATAGTAGAGAGATCACTCTCTTTCTTTCTTGGCTTCAAGTTGAAGGTCATACTCTTTAATCCTCAGATAATAACTGAGTATTGGCTTTGATCTGTAAGTCCTAACTGGTTCAAAGCAAGCAAGTCAGTTTCCTGGCTTATAGAGTTGATTTGTTTTGTTACATGAATTGCTGCGATTTCCTATGATGGAAGGGTGAGCAGAGCTTTCCAGCTTCCTTCCAATCAGGTGACTCTTGCTTCACCTGTACCACTTGAGCTCACACAGAATGTGATCTCTGCTCTAAGATGGCTGATTCTCTTGCACCCAAAGCTGCTTTTCTCAATGGAATGCAAATCATCTCCCTTCATGGTGCCCTGCCAGGCCTGGAAGAATTCAAGGTGTCTTTCAATTCCAGATTGAATGACCTGGGAACATTTTCTCTGAAGGTGAAGAGACCTTCAATTTTATTGCTGTTTATTGATTTGCCCATGCATTTATTTTCTGAAACTACAAAATAACCTTAATGACACAGTTCTGGACTTCTGCACATGAGGTACCTGTGCACTGTGGCTATTATTCACACAACAGATCTAGTAATATGTTTAATAACAATGGCATCATCACATATTTCTCAAAGATTTTGTCTATTATATAGGTCTCTTACTCCCAGACAGCGCTGTCTGCTGTCCTGTGTGGAACTGAATCAGGCAAAGAAAGACTTGTCTAGAAGACAGACTAGGTAGGAAACAACTCAAGTCAATGCCCTCATCTCGTGGGTATGAAACCTGAGGACTGATGGATGGAAATAAGGTAATGAAGGAATCTGACTTTTTCTGCTTGTGTAAATTATGAGGATTGTGAATTCTCCCAACCCAATGGTCCAACTCCTAGTGTCATTCACTCTATTTAGCCATTCCTAGCCAGAGCAGGGCGGCATGCCTCTGTTATATTGGGATATAACTTGAATGTATAAGACTATATCTTCAGGGCTGAAGAGACAGCTCAGCTGTTAAGAGCACTGCCTGTTCTTCTGGAGGACCTGAGTTTGATCCCAGCATCCACATGGCAGCTAACAACTGTCTGTAATTCCAACATCTGACACCCTTACACAGTTATGTAGGGTGTCAATTATGCAGACAAAACACCAATTCACATAAAATGAAAAATAAATATTTTTAAAAGGCTATATTTTAAAATATAATCTTATGATGGGATTCAAGACTGGATAGAAACTTTTCTGAGGGTTCAAAAGATTGCTTCTTGTTGCCAACTTAGAAGTTGGAAAAACTTCAGACCATCATGCAGAAGATATATGTAAAAACCATGCATCACTTAGTGTAAGGCAGGGATGATACCACACAGTGGAGGAGGCTCTTGGCACAGCCACTGGTCCAAAACCAAAGTCATCCACACCACAGAGAGCTTTCACCAAAAGGGTCCTGTTCTCCTATTCCAGAAGTTAGGGATATAGCACTACAGAGGGAAATATAAGCTCAATTTGAGACTTGCTATAGGAATACAGTCAGCCCTGGGTATCTGTGGGAGATTGATTCCATTACGTTTCAATACTTGAAAGAAAATACCTTGACCCAAAGATGCTATGTTAGCTACTTTCCTGTTGCTTTGATAAAACACCATGACATGACCCAACAAAACTGGAAGAAGAAAGAATTCACTTGACTTCTATGGTTTCACAGGGATGTGAATTCATCATGGTGGGGGGCATGGCAGCAGAGGACAAGCCTGGCAGCAGAGGGTAAGCTTGGCAGCCAAGGGCAACCTTGGCAACAGAGGGTAAGCCTGGCATCAAAGAGCAAGCATGGCAGCAGAGGGCAAGCCTGGAAGCCAAGGGCAAGCATGGCAACAGAGGGTAAGCCTGGCATCAAAGAGCAAGTATGGCAGCAGAGGGCAAGCCTGGAAGCCAAGGGCAAGCATGGCAGCAGAGGGTAAGCATGGCAGGAGAGGGCAAGCATGGCAGCAGAGGGCAAGCATGGCAGCAGAGGGCAAGCCTGGCAGGAGAGGGCAAGCCTGGCAGGAGACGGCAAGCATGGCAGGAGAGGGCAAGCCTGGCAGCAGAGGGCAAGCCTGGCAGCAGAGGGCAAGCCTGGCAGCAGAGGGCAAGCATAGCAGCAGAGGGTAATCCTGGAAGCAGTAGCAGGAAGCTGAACATCTCCCACTGTATACATGAAAGAGATAGGGAACCGGAAGTGTGGGGAAGCATGGAATACTGAAGCCTGCCCCCAGTGCTGTACACACTCCTATAAGTGCACTACCTAATCTCCCCAAACTGAATCAGCTAGAAACCAAGTTTTGCAATACTAAGTGGATGAGGACATTTCTCATTCAAAGTATCACAGATACTCGAGTCATTTACATAAAATGATGTCGTATTTGCATACAACCTATGCCACTTCTCTAGTATATTTAAAATCATCTTTAGATTAATTATAAGGTGCCATAAAAATAGTTGTACTCTATTATTTAAGGGATAATGGCAGGGAAGAAGGTCTGTGCACAGAACTCAGAACATACATAGTTTTTAAATAACTGTTTTAGTATATAGTGGGTTATATCTGGATGCCGAAGGCTTACCTTTCTGCCTTCCTGGTCTCTAATAGTGTGATGGTTAATTTTGCACATCAAAATGACTAGGATGTGATGTGCTACTGATTGGCTAGACAGTGGTCTATAGGTTGCTGGCAAGGTATATTTTTCAAGATTTAAAGCCGACTACTTTTTATAAATTATGTGGCCTCATCCAGTCCATTTCCACTGAAGGACTTAAAAGAAATGGGGTGTTCCTCTGGGAGAGCTTCTGCCTTCAGAAGTTCCTGGAGTGCAAGACTACAGAATTATTTCCTACCAAAGCTTCCAGTCTGCTTTGCAAGGTTGGGCTTGCCAGTGCCTACAGAGTATAAGCCACCCTGTCTCCTTTCTTCTCATGCATACAAGTATTTCCCAGGAGCTCTGTTTCCTTGGAGATCCTTGCGGGTACCATGAGATTCTGATCTCTGAGGTCTCACTTGCTTAAGCTCAACTGCCTGACCTGACTCCAGCTGGGTCTCAACTGGCTGCTGTCCACAGGCGGGGATTTGCACAAACATGAAAATTAATCTCAACCTAGGGCTTAGAGAATTAGTGGAAGATTTGGTGTTTCATAGATACAACTGATTTTCAACAGTCATTAGGTTGTAGATCATTCCTTTTTATTAAAGCCTCTTTATTAAAAAATTCTAGCTCTCAGTGGACAGGGAAAAACCAGATAAACTTTCATGTAAATCCTCATGCTGTTATCCTGTATTGGACTTTGGGGGAGTCACTTAGCCCTCACAAACTATACTTTCCCTGTCAACAAAGCTGTGGTTTTTCCTTTTCTGGCTTTGTTTCAGATAGCATCTTGCTACTTGTCCAGGCTGGCCTTGAACTTGGAATCTTCCTTCTGCTGCCCTGAGTGCTGGAACCGCAGGTGTGTAACCCATGCCCGCATTTCTAGGTGGTATATCCAAAGTGCCAATTCCCACAAGGTGTGTGGTAGCTTCTGTGTGTCGCTCAACCATGGGTTGGCAGGGAAGGTATTATTTCTAACTGTTTTTTGCTATCAGATTTTTGGGTGACTATTTTCTGGTTAATTATTTTGAATTTATGGTGATGTAGCAGAGATAACACAACCAACTGCAGCCAATATGTCAGTGTGATTATTCTAGGAAGGTTTTAAGTACAGACTGTAGGCAATAACCAGGAAGGAAGGAGAGAGGGAGGAGAGAGGGAAGGAGGGAGGGAGGGAGAGAGGGAGACAGACTTTCAAGGGAACACAGGCTTCACAGGCTGTTGGAGACTTGTAGCTATGTGTAGTTAGGGATGTTAGGAAGAGTGGCCAGGCTGCAGGCTTTCCGCTGGGCAGAAGGCTGCCTGCTCAGGAAGGCAGAGCAGAGAGTGAGCAAAGCCAGTGGCTCTGGCCCTTCCAACTACTTAACACTGGCTTAGTAGACAATTCTAATATATTAAAAATATAAACTTAATGAATAGAAGTTTGGACTAAGTCTAAGCAAATTTCCTCGAATCTTTAGCAAGACTTTTATTTTTTATTTTTACTTTTTATATGTATTAATGTATCTATACATTTTAATATTTTAATATGATATATCAATTATATTTTTTGTTTTTTAATTTTTTATGTAAAAGTTTTTCTTTTTTATTATGAATAAAGTCATATTTTTTAATCCATGTATCCCCTTGTTCAGACTCTCTTCCCCCTCCTGCCCCTCTCAGTCACTCTCTCTTCACCCCATCACTTTATCTCCTCCCCAGGGCAGGAGGTTCCAAGGTCCCAATGTGACTTAGTTCAGCATCCACTCCAGGCAGATCTGCTTTCCTCACCCCAACATCAAGACTGGGTCAGGTGTTCCTCTGGAGGAAATAGGCTCCAAGGTGCCGGCCCAAGGTGTTTTAGAACCCAAGCTGTTCAGGGATGGTGGTTTGCAGCTTGGACATGCTTTGCTTTTTGTTTAAAGTCCACTAATGAGTGAGTACATCCCCCGCTTATCTTCTGGGTTTGTAAGACCTCACTCAGGAGGATATTCTCCAAATTCATCCATTTGCCTGCAAATTTTACGATATCATTTTTTCTTACTGCTGAGTAGTATTCCATTGTGTAGATGTACCATAGCTTGTTAATCCATTCATCAGTTGAGGGGCAGCTAGGCTGTTTCCAGGTTCTTGCTATTACGAATAATGCTGCTATGAACATAGTTGAGGTAATGTCTTTGGAGTGTGAATGTGCATCTTTAGAGTATATGCCCAATAGTGGCATTGCTGCGTCCTTGGGGAGATTGATTCTCAGTTTTCTGAGAAACCACCATACTGCATTCCAGAGTGGCTGAACAAGCTTACACTCTCACCAACAATGGAGGAGTGTTCCCCTTGCTCAGCACCCTCTCCAGCATAGGCTGTCATCTGTGTCTTTTATCTTAGCCAATCTGACAAGTGTAAGGTGTTTTGATTTGCACTTCTCTGATGGCTAAAGATGTTGAGTACTTTTTCAAGTGCCTTTCAGCCATTTTTAATTCTTCTGCTGAGAATTCCCTTTTAAAAGAGAAATTATGTATGATGTTCTCACCTTATTCTTTTACTTACAGTGAAAACATTCAAGTTTTTACAAATAATTATACTTTGAATAGATCTTTTAAGAAATCTTTTTATTAGGTTAATAAAGCTTTAATTCAAGTTTTTTTTTTTTAAATATCAGAAAAGCTGTTAACATTTTGAAGATGCTTTCCTGTGTTATTGTGATACCTGTGGTTTTTCTTTAATTAGAAGAATATAATGAAAAACACTGGTGGATTTTTCAGGTTACTAAGGAACCAGTCTTGCATTCTTTGGATGTACCCCACCTAGTCATGTTGTAGATTTAACTCACCAAAATTAGGTTTTACGTGCTTATGTGTGTGCACAAGCATTTATGTCTGTATTCACAGGCTGTCTGTCTATCACAGTCACACTCTCTGAGCCAAGGACCTGATCGTCCCGGTCAGTGAACTGTCTAGCTAACAGGGGCTTTTTGTCCGTGCTACATACAATTAAAGCATTTCTTACTTCAGTAATTCTTTCATACAAAAGGTTCTTTTTTTTTTTTAACCTCATCTTGGCTATTTAGTACAATGACAATCTTACAGATAACGAGAACTGTTATTTTTCCTACTGTACAAATGAGAAATACTCCAAGTGGCTGCTTTGCTGCTAATTCCTTAGGGTCGGATCTGGAAAAGTTGATGAGCCCGGTCTTTGGCCCTTTTTTGAGCCGATGGTGTAACAGTGTCCGCTAGGGGGCAGCAGAGGCCTGGTGTGCTCTGGTTCATCCCTGGATTTTTTTCCTTCATCTCCTCCCTCTGATGCTAATTCTCTTCCCTACTCTTCTGGTGATTTCTAAACTCAGCTTGGTGGCTCCAAAGCTTCGCTTCTTGGACCACGGGCTGCTACACTCCTCACAGTTTTTTGTTGCAAGTAAACAGAGAATGGAAGTCATGATGGTTTGGCAATGTGCAGAATGGCAGCTGGGTCAGGACGCTCACTAATTTTCTGGCTGTCTTCTCATGGTTTGGATTGTTTTCAGACTGTTGTTCTTCTTATTCTACCAGCTGTTTGCTGCTGTTCTAGCCTCCCATCAAACACAGAGGAAAAAAAAAAAAAAAAGGCTCTTTCCCAGGCTCTTTCAGAAAGTCTTGGATCCTCCTGATAGAGTACACAGGCTTCTCCAAACCCTGCCCAGAGCTATCTGCGGCAGCAAGGGCTGCCTTGTGTCAAATTGTTCTGTAGTTAACGTGCTGAACAGCATGAGAGTTTGCACTTATCTCAAGCTAATGAGAGCTGACTTTAGGAGCTGGGATGGAGGCTAGTCCCCTCTAACCACACTGGCTTTAGACTGCAGAAGAGGCTAGTCCCCTCTAACCACACTGGCTTTAGACTGCAGGAGCAGCTGAGGTTTGCCCATCAGCTTTTACAGATATTTATTAGAGCCCATAGAGTATCAGGATCAAACCCAAGACCCTAACAAGTGTTCTTCATGTGAGCTTGACCCTAAGGGCTCACTGCATAGATGGGAAAGCGTCACACAGCTGCACAGGGTTTATAGTTTCTGCCTTTCAAAGCCAGTGGGTGGGGTCTGGGATCTGACCTATTTGTAGCGTGGTTCATTGTTGTCTCAAAATAGATGAATTACCCACCACCAGGCATAATGTTAAGCCTGAGGAAGCGCCAAATATCTTCAGAAAATGTGCCTTTTACTAGTACTGGTTTGCTTTGGATACAGCATAGTACTAAGTGCCCCTTTGGAAATAGAGATAGAGGGAGGGAGGAGGGAGGGAGGGAAGGGGAGAGAGAGAGAGAGAGAGAGAGAGAGAGAGAGAGAGAGAATCTTCATAATTTCAGACATCAGGAATATTGTGGTGCACTGAAGGTAAGTGAGAATGGAATTAAAGAAAGGATTGTTTATAACCTTCAAAAGCTCTCTTAAGGGTCCAGTGAATTTCTTTGTCAAAGGCACCATGATGAAACCAGTATTTGAAATACAAGCCTGTTGGGGACATTTCAGACTCCACCCATGGTACCGCTAGAACCTTCATGGGATGCAGCTGCCCAAGGGCGATGGGTTCTGATACATGTGCTGTCTTCATGATCACGGTCTAGATCTGATTCCAGTGGGGTTCTCTTTGTGTCCTATTCAGCTCAGAGTCATCATGAATACATATTCTTGATTTGACTTCATGGGTTGAACTTTATATAGCTGATCCTTTGTATCATTGGGTTTCTTATCCATTGAGAAAATCAACTACAGATTGAAAATATTTGGGAAAAATGAACTTGTATTGAGCATGTGTAGGCTTTCTCCTTGATCATGATTTTGTGAACAATGGATTGTAATAGCTATAACATAGGATTTATGAAGTGGGATTGTGTTCTGTCCCATTCTAAATAATTGCCTCACCTATTGGTTTAATAAAAAATGCTGATCGGCTAAAGGCAGACAGGAAGTGTGGGCGGGGCTACTGGACTGAGAAAACTCTGGGAACAGGAAGAGCAGAGCCAGTGAAACATAGAGGAAAGAAGTTGAAATGCTGCTGAGAAAAGGTACCTTGCTGAACAAGATAAGAATCATGGGTTAGTTTAAGAACAAGAGCTAGCTAGCAATATGCCAGAGCCATAGACTGATCGGCATAAGATTAATGTAAGCTTTTGTGTGTTTCTGTGGGCTGTGGGACTGTGGGTCTGCAGATCTGGACCACAGGCTGAGCAGGCCAGAAACCTATTATTACACATTTATACGATATTAATAAGTTATCCAGAGCAGATGGTAAATGTGTGGGAGGGTTGCTCAGGATTTATGAAAATACTGTGACACTTGATGGAGTGAATGTGAGCATCTCGAGGGCTCAGGATATCTGGACATCTTAGAGAGACTCTTTCATGGATGCCAAAAGGGATTGAATGACTTTCCCTTCTACAGCCACGGCGTTGTGATCTCAAACACTTTCCAGCATTTGTTCTCATTTACTCATTTATGCAAAACTACTTTTTATTGCTCTGCTGTTTCTTATTGTATACAGTACTGAGCTACATTAAAGACATTCTCATCTAAGTACACAATGTACTTGGAGCGTATATCCCTCCAGAGCTCACTACCCTCCCTTCTCCCCCCCATTAGTCTTTTTGTCCACATAAACAATTCTAGTTCTAATTTAATGTATCTGTATGAAATATAGAAATCATAGGTGAGAAAAAAACACATTTGCTTAAAACTGAATTGTTTCACTTAATATGATCACATACAGAGCCATCCACTTTGGGGAAACAATACAATCTCATTCTTTTTTTGAGATACAATGATTCTAGTATGTACACCACACCACATTTTCCTTAACCTTTCCTCTTTTGTTGGCCCCTGAGGTTGGCCCCACAGTTCAGCTGCTGTGACTGAAGCTGCAGCAGATACTGACATCAGGTGTCTCTGTGATGTGCTCACTTGGTATCCTTTGAGCAAATTCCAAGGGATGGAGAATTTATTTTTAGTTTTTGAGAAGCCCCTGTACAGATTTCCACAGTGACTAGACTATTTACATTCTGTCTGGTAGTACCCAAGAGGAGCCTTTGTTTGCATCCTTTCCAGCCTGTGGTGGTTGTTCTCTTAGTGACTTCCATTCTGAGGGGGATGAAATTCTAGTAGACTCTCAGGGTATTTCAATTTGCATTTCTCTACTAGATAGTGATAGCAAACACATTTTATGTTAATTGGCTGTTGTCTGTTTTACTTTTTTGAGAACTGCCCACTTATGTCACCGGCCCATTTGTTTATTGCATTGTTTGATAGTGTTTACTTTTTTGAGCTCATTGTTGATATTAATCTTCTTTCAGCTATATAGCTGGCAAAGGTTTGCTCCCCTACTATAGGCTGCCTCTTTACTCAGTGTTTCTTTTGTTGTGCAGAAGCTTTTAAATTTCATAAATTTCCATTTATTAATTATTGGCATTGTTTCCCAAATGATCTTAACATAAAACATAAAACTCTGCAACTCTTGCTGGAAAAAGTTAAGAAACAGTTCAAGATAAATTGAGTTTTATGTTGTACATTAAGATCTTTGACCCATTTGGAATTTATTTTGCACAGGGTAAGAGATAAAGATCTAGTTTCATTCTTCTGTACATAGAAATTGAATTTATGCAAAATTATAGTGTGGTCCATGTGAGGTCCTGTAGTGCACAAAATAGAGACAATGATGTTCACAGAGCTCCGTGTTCCTCAGTACAACTGATACACAAAGTGTTGGGGCAGAAGCCAGAAGACTTAGTTGAGTTGTGGGGTGAGGAAAGCCTTTCCAGAGAAATGAGCTTTCAGCCTGAAGGTGGGAAGGGGGGCTGCTATGAGCAATACCTGTAGAAGAGTGTGGAGAGGCGCATGGTGACCTCCAGAGTCGGCAGATCTCAGGAACCTGTGGGCTGGAGCTACAGGTTATGGTGTCTGGATTTGGTGGGGATTTTGAACAGAGAGAGTGTTTGTATTGGAGACTGGGACTTTCTTTTTTTTCTTTTTTCTTTTAAAAGTTTTTTTTCCATACACACCACTTCTCCCCCTCTTTTTCCTAGTCCTTCCTCAGCTTACCCTTACCCCACCCCCCATCTATTCCTCAGGGAGGGCAAGGACTCCCAAGGTGAGTCAGTTTGGTCTGGATATCTATTTGAGTCCCTTCCTGGACTGGGGCCTTTCTTAAGCCTAGAGATGACTTCCTGGGAGGTCTGGAAGACAGGGCACTCACAACAGAAATCCAAGGAAGATGGCGTCTAGCCATACAACCGCAGGACCAGTTCTCAGGAGGCCAGAGAGACCTCGTGGTGTCCACGGAAGCAGGACAGTAACTTCTGTATCCAAGGGTGGATCATCACAGGGGCATCTCACCTGCCCCTAAGCAATGGCTTTGTGCTTCAGGCACACTCTTTAGTTTCAAAGGACAACATGATGGTGACAACAGACAGCCTTGAAAAATTACACTTCGGGGAAGTTACTGAGCCTGTGTTGTCTCCACTGCTTACTGAGTCAAGCTGGCCTCTTGTAAAGCAGAGATGTCTACAGTACAAGCTCCACGGAGCTTACGGACATCAGCAGTGTTCTAAACTAGTCTGTTTTACTTAGGTCTCATGCTTTCTGGTTGTTATAACACTAGTAGTAATATTTTTGTTATGTATTAAAAAACAAACAAAAATCATTAAAGAATTTGGAAACAGAACATAATTGTACTCATCTTTTTAACAAATTGCAGTAGTGTCAGGTGTCACTAGGAATAGAGTCACGTGATACCAAGTTGGTCAACTCTGTGGCCAAGACCACCCGGACAGAGTCATGGTCATGCTCAGAGAATAATCTGCTGGGACCACAAGCCCCCGGATCCTGATGAAGTTTTTGTGAATCTCAACATATTCCAGCAGCCACATAAAGAGGGCTAGACAGGGCAGGGTGAAACCAACTCCTCCATCAGCCTGGGTGTTATGCAGATGCAGTGATGGGATCTGTCAGTCTCAGGCCCACCCAGGAGGTGACTGGACCCATCTTACTTTTTCCTCAGTCTTTGGGGTGATGTGTGGCCCAGAAACCTCTGATGATTTGTACCCCTAGTCAAGAGGACTGTAACAATGAATTTCTGGGAGTGTGGATCTGCTGAAAACAGCTTAATATACTAATTAATATATGAGGAGAGTAAGGATTAAAATATGAGGGGAATGCTTCCAGGGCACTGTGGAGTCAGGGGCACAAGGCAACATTTTGGACTGGATGTGACAGAAACTTCCACTTGGAAACCTGAAAAGGTACCCATGCCTAGAGCCCAGCTGCACAGAGATGGAAGCCCAGCCTGCAGGGCAGCTGCTGTGGGGCTGAAGCTGAGAGCAGGCATTTGAACTTGCACACTTGAGGGTCTGAGAGTCTCAGATGACCCACAGTTCCTGGCTTCCCAGTGCCAAAGCCACCAGTCTAAACACTGTTCCACCTTAGCTGTTGACTCTCCACAGGAGTCTAGAAAGCATTATCTCTAGTCAGTAACAAATGATGTAAAGGGTCAGACACCTGCCCAAGGAAAGAGGAGAGCTGGGTGCATACTCGATTAAGTGGAGGACAGTTACCTAAAAACCTGTGGAGGATGCAGCAGACGGCCTGCAGGTATTTCTGGCATTTTCTTATTCACACAGTCTGAATCTCAGCTCAAGTCAGGTGAGTGATAGCTGACTATCTTCAAAGTCCATCTGCAGAAGTCGTGGGCCTTTGAAGCATCCAACAACCATGGGAGATAATCAGTCTGAGGGGGGCTGGGAGAAGGTTCAGTAGGAAATGTTATTAGGGCAGTCAGAAGTAGCCAAGTAAATGCCGTGTTGTGTGTGATGTGTGCGCACACCCGGAAAAGAAGCTCCCTAGTCAGGGACTAGAAGTCAAATATGCACATACAGATCCACAGACACACGGACACCAACTTTCATTACTTCTTCATTTCTTCTCAGCTGTTATAACGGAAACAACACTGTCCCTGAACAGTATGTTAGGAAACAGCTTTTGTGTGTTGTGGTCTTACTGGCTTTCTAACATTTATTTGTTATTTTGAGATTATAAATATAATTACATTCCCCCCTTCCCATTCCTCTTTCCTTCTCACACGCCCCTCCCTGATCTCTTTCAGATTCATGGCCTCTTTTCATCAGTTGTTACCACACACACACACACACACACACACACACACACACACACCCGTGTATACACATATGTATTCCTAACACAGAGCTTGATGGGTCATAATTCCTGGGGTTGTCTCTGAAGTGGGCCTGGAAGTGATTTGTGTTGAAGCAGCAGGTAAGACTGAGTCACCCTCTGCCGAGGACCAGGGGAGACCGAAGGCTGAAGGGGCACATCAGCTGCTGCTTGTGGAGATGAGGCAGCACCTGTCTTGTTCTTGTCATGCATCATACACTGGTTCTGGAAAGTAGTGGGTTTAGTTGTGGGAATCCTCTTTCTCCCAGTCTCTGTCTGTCTGTCTGTCTGTCTGTCTCTCTCTCACACACACACTCTCACATACTTTGTTCTCACTCATCAATGCTTTACTTGCTATCCCCCCCTCCCCCTTGCCAGCTGCCTTCCTCCTTCGGTATAGCTCTCTCCTGTCAATCATGAGCTGGCTTGAGCAAAGAGGGACTTTCCCAGTGTTCCTGCCTCACGTCTTAATTCCCTCACCTCATTTAACCTCAGTGTGAGCTGAGCTCGGCCCTCACAACCACACAGCTTACCTGTTCCCCATTCTCCCCAGGGATGATGCAAACATACTGGGTTAGCTAGGTCTCACCGCTGTGAGACACCATACCAAAGTGCCTCGTGGAGAAAGAGGTTTATGGTTCCAGGAGATGCTATCATGGTGGGGAAGCACAGAAACAGGCAGCCAGAGCAGAAAGCCAAGAGATCACATCTTCAATCATGAATGCGAAGCGGAGAGAGCAAACCGGAAGTGACAGAATGCTATAAACCCCCAAAGCTAGCTGCCAGGGGTGTACTTTCTCCATCGAAGCTCCATTTCCTATAGGTCCCATAGCCTCCCAGACAGCACCACTCACCACCCTCAAGGCTCACACCCTTGAGCCTGTGGGCACATTGCTCATTCAAATTATCACACTAATTTAGATCAGTGACAGCTTTTAGAAGCTTCCACTAATGTTCCTACCACCTGTCATAAACTTTTACTGCTACCACAGAGTTCATAATTCCCCAGTCCTCACCCCCAATCCAGCCAGGTGTTATCAGTGCACACACACACAGCCAGCCATGAGTAATCTTTTGCCCTGCTGAAGTGTCCTGATTCCTTCAAAAATCCAGAGAGGGCAATGAAAAGTTCTTTGTAACCTATGAAGTGCTGGAACTGAACTCAGATCTTTGCATACAGTTGGCCAGCACACTACCTCTGACATAGTCCGTGCCCCCTCCTTCCTTGATTTTGGATCTTTTCTTTTGAGACAGGGCCCAGCTTAGCCTTGAATTCACTCCGTAGCCCAAACAATTCTTAAACCTGAGCATCTTCTTGCCTTAGCTTCCTGAGTAGCTGGTCCTGTAGATCTGAAGCGTCATTTATTCTTTTATTCATGGCTGCGCATTTTTCTTCCCTTCAAGAGAATGTGGGAGCTTTCTCTTTGTCTTCCTCCCTTTACCAGCCCTCTGCAGTTCATGATCCTGTCTCTAGGTGGCAGAAAAAAGCCCTTTCAGGTCCCACCTTAGTCCTGGAGTCCAAGCAGAAGGTCAACCCAGAACTAAGGCTGAAGTCAGAATGTGGCCTAATTAGCCAAGCAATTTGCAGCGTCAGAGAAGCCCCCGGGCGGGTGAGCACAGTGTCTGAGGCACATTCCTATTTCCTGATCAAGGGAAATGTCTGCAGTCGCTTTCGTGCTGTAGCCTGAGGTCATGCCATGCAGACGCTAGGCTTCTCTTCTGTTCCCTTCATTCTGACCTTTCTTTGTATTCACCCTGCTTTGCCTCAGCTGCACCAATGGATCTAGTCAGGGTGAGAGGTCAAGTGTCCCCCGAATAAAGATGCTTCTGTATCCACTGGCTGGACATTGGCCTCACTGTCAACACCCTGCTTGGCTACAGCCTGACTTTCTTACAAATGCCAGAAGGGTCACAATGAAAATGGCTCAGACAGGACATCTAGTCCAGTGGGCTGTTTGGACAGGAGTCCACTGTGTCCCAAGAATGGAGGCATGGAAATGGTGAGCATTTATTAACCACCTGCTGTTTGTAAGTTCTATGCTAGTTGTCTGGTGACTCCAACTACTTTTTATAATTATTCTAGGGAGGGTGGGGAGATCATAATAAGGAGCAGTTCATGTGAAGCCAGAGAGAAGAGAGGAGAGAAAGCTGGTACTCAGCTGGATCCCTCTGCTTTTGGAGTGGACCCCACCCCATAAGACTGTGCCACTTACATCCAGACATGTCTCCTCCCTCAAATTAGTCATCTCTGGAAACCCTCACAGGCATACCCACTGGCATATCAGCTGGGTGGTTTAAGCCAGCCAGGCTGACTTGAAGGTGAGCTATCACATCAAGGTCACCTATTTGGCTCCAGGATGAGTGCAGGCCGTTTGGCTCATAGTGTATTCTGTGGGTGAATACGTGTCAAGAACCACAGAGCTGAACAAACAGGGCTTGGGAGTCGGAGTCTGTTGTCCTATGGCTGCTCATCAGCAAGGGGAACAGCCCTGTCTACTGAGAGGCTGCGAAGGTGTGGCAGTGGATTTGTCTATAAAAACATACATGCCCTCTCAGAGAGAGAGAGAGAGAGATTCTTCTCTCCTCATAAGTTTCCCTGCCAATAGCTCCTCAGTAAGGCAAATAGGCCTCATTCACTGGATAAGCAGCTAAGAAGGACTGGGGGAGATGCTGTGAGGGGGTGGATATGGGAGGAGATGGAGAGGTAATGGGGGAAGGATACAATCATATATCATTGTCATGTTATGAAATTCTCAAGAATAGAGACAATTTATCTTTAAAAGAACATGCAAAGGCACTGCTTCTCACTTAGGCAGTTCACCATCGCTTTCGAGGCTGTGTGTGTCTAGCCTTGGGGCATCACTGTTCACTCATAGGGAGTGAGGGCTTTGGCACACACACACTTGCTATGGGGGCCTTGGTCTTCAGGGGCTGCATGTGGCTCTGGATGTATCTGAGAGGCACCCGCTCTTGCATACCACCATGTGTTGCTCCTTCCGTGGGCTGCTTCCTCTGTTTCTGATGTTGCTTACGCAGCCAGTGTATCTAACCTTCTCAGAGTTGGTGCTGGTTGCTCTCCTTGCTCACTGCAACAATGGTGATAATTTTTGGGCATAGAACTACTCTCCAATGAGGGCCATAGATAAACTCCTGCCCTCCTGCTAATGACCATGACCAGCCCAGGCTCATGAGAAGAAGGCTCTTGTCTTAGTCTGTTATTTTTCTTTTTTTTTGGTTGTTTTTTTAATCTTTCTGGGTCTGGAGGCTACATCTGTCAGCAAGAGCTCATTCTGCTTCATAGGGTGGGAAAGGACATCACAAGGCAAGATAGAGCAAAAGTCTCAACTCAGATCTCTGTGTTTCTTGTCAAGCTACTAATGCTGTCACAGAGGACCCCACCATGATGACTTTAATCAATTCCGATCATCCTCCAAAGGACCCACCTATAAATACCTTTAAGTTTGAAGATTAGGTTTCAACATCAGCTTTGGAGATTACACATACCAAGAGTAATGCACAGGCCCCACATAACAGTTGGACCATTGCTGACTCACTTGGCATACATATGCTGCTGACTCTCTTCTTGGCTGTAAGAAATTTGTTGATCATTTTATCCAAAAGCCTGCAATTCCTTATAATTCTGTTTACCTCAAGAAAAACAATGCCATATATTCATTTTGTGCGAAGCTTGGAGTAATGACATTACCCAGTTTTGCATGTCTGAACATGAAAATGAATCTTCAGGGACTCCTGCCTCAAACATGAGTGCTTGTCACAGTCCAGATGCTGAGTGAAAGGAAACTGAATCATGGTGCCATGGGAGAATGCTTGGCACTTGAAAGAAATAAATTCGAAAGGGCCTAGGGGCCTTAGGAATATAGTTCCTTCTGTTGCAGGAGCCTCAGGCACAGGCTGAGAGAGGACTCTGATGGGGAATGTAGTCCTCTGCATCTCCCAGAGGACCACCCGTTTGTTTGGTTCGCTTGTCCTGCCTTCATTTGTTTGTCCAGTGCCATTGGTTGAGTCAAGGATGATAACTAGGCTGGAGTTGGTCTGAGACACAAACCCAGATATGGCCTTGACCTGGGAACTTTCTGTCTGTTGTGAGAAAAGGTATAACACTTGAGAGATAAGATTAATCCAGGCATTGTAGGCCACAAGAGCATCAATTGAAAAGCAATGGGAGCATTTTAGGAGGGATTTTAGAAGGCAAATGATATATTGAGGCTTGCATTTATTTACATTTATTTTTGCATTCAAGTGAAGCAGTTGGAAGAGACTTGTAGTCTGGATGCAGGGAGGGTGTGGATATGGAAAAGCCTAATGGTGCAAAAGGATAGATGGTGAAGTTGAAGACAGAGTGCAAGCTGGAGGAAAGCCATGGGGGTTGGAGCCTGGAGGAGAGCCCTGGAGGAGATCCCTGGAGGAGATCCCTGGAGGAGAGTCCTGGAGGAGATCCCTGGAGGAGATATCTGGAGGAGAGCTCTGGAGGAGATCCCTGGAGGAGAGCCCTGGAGGAGAGCTCTGGAGGAGATCCCTGGAGGAGAGCCCTGGAGGAGAGCCCTGGAGGAGATCCCTGGAGGAGAGCCCTGGAGGAGATCCCTGGAGGAGATCCCTGGAGGAGAGCCCTGGAGGAGAGCCCTGGAGGAGATCCCTGGAGGAGATCCCTGGAGGAGATTTCTGGAGGAGATCCCTGTAGGAGAGCCCTGGAGGAGATCCCTGTAGGAGATCCCTGGAGGAGATTTCTGGAGGAGACCCCTGGAGGAAAGCCCTGTAGGAGATCCCTGTAGGAGATCCCTGGAGGAGATTTCTGGAGGAGAGCCCTGTAGGAGAGCCCTGGAGGAGATCCCTGGAGTAGATTCCTGGAGGAGATCCCTGTAGGAGATCCCTGGAGGAGATATCTGGAGGAGATCCCTGTAGGAGAGCCCTGGAGGAGATCCCTGGAGGAGATCCCTGGAGGAGATTCCTGGAGGAGATCCCTGGAGGCTGAGGTGCAAACCTCCCTCTCAGAGTATCTTCTCAATTTGCCACAAAATTTGAGCTTGCAGCATCTACCACTGATCCTGATCATTCATTCCAGCCTTTCTGTTACACAAGAGAGTCCTGCAGATGACAGGGAAGATGGCTGATGGGAGGTACAGCCAAGATTCCTTTAGACCCATCGGAAAAACACTGAGGCCTGCCCATATTACTTTTTGTGTTCTTAGTCCAGAAGTACAGAGCAAGTAATATATAAGTAACTGTCATTTGTCTGACTCATGGTTCTGGAAACCAGAAAGTCAAATACGTAAATACTGGCATTGGGGGCGTGGCTTCTTGATGTCAAAATAATCACACAAAAGAGAGAACAAGAGAAGGCTCAGCTTGCTGAATAATATTTATTTTTATTCTATGTGTATGAGTGTTTTGCCTACATGTATGTATGTGCATTGCATGTATGTTTGGTGCCCATTGAGGTAAGGAGAGAGTAGGACATTGGATCTCTTGGAGCGAGCCACCATGTGGGTACTTGGAATTGAACTCAAATCCTCTGGGAAAGCAGTAAGTGCTCTTGGTCATCTTTCCAGGCTTCAACTTGTTTTTTGTTTGTTTGTTTGTTTGTTTCCCAACAATTCTACTCCCTCATTAAGGATCTGAACCCCATCTCAAAGTCCCAATGCTTTCTCCTCTTGTCTCGATCTGTCTGTCTGTCTGTCTATCTGTGTGTCAGTCTGTCTTCCTCCCTGCCTGCCTGCTCTTACTGTCCTGGAACTTGCTCTGTTAGACCAGGCTGGCCTCAGACTCACAGAGATCCACCTGCCTCTGCCTCCCAAGTGCTGAGATTGTGCCAGGCATATGCCACCCCTGCCAGGCTATCCCAACGACCTCTTATTACTCGGCAAATTTTGATGTTGATGTATTTCTGAACCTTGGGGGGAAACACAGCATGCATTCAGGACAGCACTCATTTGTGGACAACCTGCCAAGTTCAGGATGCTGAGGCTTGCTCTGGAGAGAACTCAGATCTCTGGTCTGAGCTACTTTGGAGGCCCAGAACTCTTTGAAGGAGTTGGGGACAGTGAAGAAGGGCGGACTGAGCGAGCGAGAAGAGGCAGGTCCCCTCAGGCTTTGCCTCCATTTCGTGAACCTGCAGTGACTGATTCAGCAAAGTCTGGAGGGCAGGGGGATGCCTGGGGCAGGCAGGTGGTGCTGATGCCTGGGGCAGGGCAGGTAATGAGATTCTG
The DNA here is from genome assembly GCA_004025045.1 of Sigmodon hispidus. Classification (NCBI taxonomy): domain Eukaryota; kingdom Metazoa; phylum Chordata; class Mammalia; order Rodentia; family Cricetidae; genus Sigmodon; species Sigmodon hispidus. The sequence goes on along the minus strand of PVIH01001737.1, from coordinate 69,130 downwards.
ATTTCCTTTCAAGAGCTACTCTCCTGGCCACTGTTTGGGTATAATGATAGTAATGGAATTGACTGGATTTTATTCTTTCACCAAATTCCTAATCACCAACACAGAATGTGAGTGATTTTTCGAATATGAGGGTCTTGAAAGAGGTAGTTAAGTCAAAATGAGGTCATTGAAGTGGGCTCTAGTTTTCCTCACAAGATGGTGACATTATTTGCTTATTAATGGAGAGGGCGGGGACTGATGTAATGGGAGGAGGGGCTTCAGCAGGAGACTGCATCTTCTATCAGCTTTACGAACAAGCTTTCCCATACTTGCAGCACATTCTGCTAATGAGGAGTAAGTTAGTAAATTGGAGAGGGATGAACTAGACTCTGCCTTCTGTCAGATATATGTGTGTGTGTGTGTGTGTGTGTGTGTGTGTGTGTGTGTGTGCGTGCGGTGTGCTTAGGTATGCCTGTTTGCATTCATATTTGCACACCTGTGTGTGTGGAGGTCCAAGGCTTATATTGTGTATCTTCCTCGATTTATCTCTGCCTTGTATAGTGTGGAAGCATCTCTTGCTGAGCCAGAAGCGTGCTGTTTTAGCTACACTGGATAGCCAACGTGTTCTAGGGATTCCCTGTCTCTAGCTCTACCATATAATGAGACAATAGGCAGGTTTCTGAACTCACCTGCATTCTGGGGATCAAGGTCCTCATGCAGGAAGTTCTTTATGCTTTATCCTCTGAACAAACTTCCATTTTTTAAAATGATACCTTCTGGAAGAGGACAAGTCAGTGTTCTTCAATGGAGTGACATTGGGTGTGTCAGTCACAGCCTGGAGCAGGCCCCTGGCCTAGCAGTAAGTTAGAGAACATGAAGGTGAGTGGGTAGGGAGGTTGGATAAGAGCTGGGAGGGGTTGGCTGAAGGAAATGAATATGGTCAAAATATATTTATGAAATTCTCAAAGAATAAAAATTATATTAAGAAAGATTGAATATGGGCTATGGATCGGAATAGAGAGTTCTTAAAAGAAGAAATAAAAATGGCTAGGAAATATATTTAGACATATTCAACAGCCTTAGCAATTAGGGAAATGCAAATTAAAACTACTTTGGAATTTTAACTTACTCAAAGCAGTTGACTGAGAGCAGGAAAATAATTGACGGGGAAGGGAGGTGAAGATGTGGGGGAAGGGAAACACGTCACTGCTGGTGGGATTGCAGACCGGTGCAGATCAATACGGAGGATTCTCTAAACCTTAAAGTCTGCCGTCCACTCAGCTGTGCCACTTTTTGACATAGGCCCAAAGAACTTGAGATCCTTCTCCACAGACACTTGCCCAACCGTGTTCATTGTCATTTTATTTACAGTAGCTAGGAGCAGGAAACAACTGTAACGTCCTCTACCTGATGAATGGATAAAGAAAACATGACACATATACACAGCGGGATTCAATTCAGATGTAAAGAAACATGAAATCATAAAGCTTGCAGGTAAACAAATAGAAGCATAAAATATACTGAGCGAGATAGCCTAGACCCAGAAAGACCAACACCACATGTATTCTCTCATTTGTGGTTCCAAACTCTGAAACTTCAGATGTATGTATCTGGAGTAGTTGCAGAGATCAAGAAAAAAGAAATGTGGATGTAGGGGGGTGAGCTTACACAGAGGAAAAGCAGAAAAGAGGTATTACAAAGGGGAAGTGGGAAAGCTGGGGAGGGGGATGGATGGATGGAAAGCAGTACAGATGTGTGAGGGGATAAGTAGTGACTCTAAGGGTGCTCCAAAAGCAGTAGGGAACCATTTTTGCCTAAAATTATGACATATAAAAATCACATCCTTTTAGTCTTTCACCGCTCATCTGAGAAGCTTCTTTTTGCAGCAAATGGAGACTATTGTAGAAAACTAATGATGCGAATGCAGAGAGCAATGACTGACCGTGGATGCCAAGCCCAAATTGATATGACATGTCACCCACACCTAGGACTCAGGGATCATCATGAAAAGGGACATAGGAAGACTGGAAGAGTCAGAGGACCAGGATAGCCCCCATGAAAATGTATGCTCTCTTTTTTTTGCCCCCTAGCACCGCCGGGCTTGCAGGTCTGTGTGGAACTGCTGTTGTGGGTTTCTGTTCCGCAGGATGGGGTTGGTGAAAGTTGTCAAAAATAAGGTTTGCTTTAAGAGATACCAAGTGAGATTCAGGAGGGGGCAAGAGGGTAAAACTGACTATTTTGCTAGTAAGCAATTGGTGATCCAAGACAAAAATAAGTACAACACATCTAAATACAAGATGATTCATGTAACTAAGAAAGATATCATCTGCCAGATTGCCTATGCCCCTATAGAAGGGGATATAATAGTCTGCGCAGCATATGTCCATGAACTGCCAAAATACGGTGTGAAAGTCAGCCTGACAAATTATACTACAGCCTATTGTACTGGCCTGCTGCTAGCCCGCAGGCTTCTCACTAGGTTTGGTATGGATAAGATCTATGAAGGCCAAGTGGAGGTGACTGGAGATGAATACAATGTGGACAGCATTGATGGTTAACCTGTGCCTTCACATGCTATTTGGATGCAGGTCTTGCCCAAACTACAACAGGCAATAAAATTTTTGTGGCCCTGAAAACAGCTGTGGATGGAGGCTTGCCTATTCCTCATAGTACCAAGCGATTCCCTGGATTTGATTCTGAAAGCAAGGAGTTCAATGCAGAAGTACATCATGGGTCAGAATGTTGCAGACTACATGCGTTACCTGATGGAGGAAGACGAAGATGCTTATAAGAAACAGTTCTCTCGGTACATAAAGAACAACATTACTCCAGACACGGAGGAGATGTATAAGAAAGCTTATGCTACTATCAGAGAGAATCCAGTCTATGAGAAGAAGTCAAAGAGAGAAGTAAAGAAGAAGAGGAGGAACCGTCCCAAAATGTCCCTTGCCCAGAAGAAAGATCAGGTTGCTCAAAAGAAGACAAGCTTCCTTAGAGCTCAGGAACAGGCTTCTGAGAGCAAAAGCAATTTCTTATGAAGACTTTTTTCATAAAGATAATAAACTTACTAACCAAGCAGCCATTTCTATGTTAGTCAAGCTGTTATCATGAAACTGTAAGGGATAGCGTGAAGTCATGACAGCAAAGGAGTGGGACCCCCTTAGACCCACCTGCTTTTGCTGGGATTAAGGGTAAGTACCTGGCTGAGAATTTTTTCCTTCCACAAGACAAGCTTAGTTTTTTTTCCAGAAAAAAGCCATCTTATAAGGACTCCACCAGAGCTCTTGGGTTTCTAGTCTTCCAGGAAGGAGTCACTATGCTTTAGCTTGTCAAATCTGGTGAGCAACAGACCCATGATCATCAGGATGTACTTCTTCCATCCATTTATTACAAGTAGAGAAGTGGGAAGAAAATACCTCAGTCACTGAGAATGACAATGAAATTCAGATTTATCAATCTGAGCAGAAAAAGGGTTGTGGCTTTTCTTGGTTTCATTTTATGCAATAGTTGAAAGGATGTGCCAGACCTGAATATACGTAGGAAAATAACTTGTAAGGATCAAAGGATTCACAAGAGAAAGAACTAGGTAATACATTTGTGCCTCTTAAGAATAGCCCTTTTATCACACAAATAAAAATTGTCTTCCCTGATTTATGCCATTCTTAGTAGTCTGGATTCATCAGTATGTCAGGTGAGGCAGTTCAGGTTCTGTTCACCTGGACACTGGGCCTTCAGTTACTCATTTTATCCCCAGCCTGATGTGTCTGTTGGCTGGTTGATTGCTTTGTAGACAGGGTTTCTGTTTGGTCCTGGCTGTCCTAGAACTCTTTTTGTAGATCAAGGTGGCTGTGAGAAACCCTGCCTCCAGAGTGCTGGGATTAAAGGCATGTACCACTACCCAGCCTTCCCCCAACCCCTTTTGAATTTACTATATATACAGTGCTCTAGCATGTGTGGCTGCCTGCCAGAAGAAAGCACCAGATCTCATCATAGCAGTCTCCAGCACTGGCTGGTTGATAATAAGGTCTTCAGGGTAGTAAGTTCACCTAATTTTAGTCACAGTGGTAACTACATGTTCACGTGTGGAATACATGGTGAAGCTAAAAGCTAACTCTATCAGAAGTTAAAATGTTAAGTATAATACACAAACCATGCTATAAACCCAACCTTTTAATAAAAGGAGTCAATTTAAAAAAAAAAAAGAAAATTTGTGCTCTACATATGACAGGGAAACTGCATCTGTGAGCTCTCAATAGCATGGCTGTCTAACAAAATCTGAACATTGGCACCAGCTGAAGTGGTAACATGAATGGAGGAAATCCCACAGGCCCTCCTGTGGTAATATGCTATATATTTAATAAAACCAGTCTGGAATATAAAGAGATCTACCCACAGTCAATCTAGGAGGATCAGACAGTGGTAACTCACACTTTTAATCCCAGCAGATCTGAGTCTGAGGCCAACTTGGTTTACAGAGGGAGTTCCAGGCTCCCAGGCAGGCTGTCGTGATGCCATGCCTTTAATCCCATAACTCCAGAGTCAGAGATCTTTCTGTGTTTCTGTGAGTTCAAGGCTGACTACCAAATAGTAGAAGCCCATGCCTTTAATCTTAACCTGGATGTAATACAGCAGGGCGAAGAAGGTATTTAAGGCAGGCATAGAAAGACAGATGAGGGTTAGAAGTGACGGGGAGCGAGGCTGAGGAAGCTGGAAGACAGCTGGGTGAGATTTGACTGTAGTCTGTTTCCTCTCTTTAATATTTCAGCCTTTCCCGATATCTGGCTCTGAATTTCTTTCATTACAACTAGAATTCATACAACACCACCCCTAGGTGAAGAGCTATAGACCAAAAATGATTCCAAGGAAGGAAGAATTAGTCCGCCCCAGGGATGAGTCCCCTAACTGCTTATTTGATACCAAGTCATTAGACATATACATATGAACACTAAATGGAGTCAGCGGGCTTGTGTTTATGTATTTATACATACATGTAACAATACAAGCTCAGGGTGTGTGTGTGTATTATTTTGCACAGTGAACAGGATATGAGAGGACTGGTCCCCTTTGCTTCATTTGTCCAATTCTACATGGTCTTGAGCTTGTCCCTTAGTGGATAGAGTTATGGGTTCACCATGGTTTGGGTGGAGACTCTTGCTGGACCTGGCTGGATGCAGATAGCTCTCAGAGAGACCCTACCATTTTCTCAGGTGCTGCAGGAGGGGCAGTCCAGTCTGATGCCATTTGCCCCGTCTTACCTTATAGATGCTCTTGAATGTTGAGAATTTCTTTGGCTACTTGCCTTCACTCCCCTCTTTCCTCCTCTAGGGAAACCTATATGCTCTTCTCAAGGAGCCATAGATTTATCTTTGTACCTTATCTCCTACCTATATCACTTACAATTACATTAGAATGAGGGGCTATATTTACATGTGTTTTCCAATTTGACATCAAGCTTTGAGCAAGTAGGAACTATGTTACACTAATCTGTAATTACAACAGCTGGAAGAATGCCAGGTACTTGTAAGAGCTAGAGACATTTTCATTGAATAGAATTGACTTGAATATCCTGGTTGTCCAGATGTATCTGATCAGAGTTGCTCTCTCTCCCATTCTTTTGATGAGTCTGGTTATTTGATTATGGACAAATGAGCACTACTCTGTCTCATGGCATCCTAGAAACCAGATCTCAAGTCTTTGAGAACTGGCAGAACTCAAGGTGTGGGATAACATTAGGAGTTGTCAGAATCTGGGAGGTAAAGGGATCAGAGTATGGCTGGAGAAAGTAAGGTGTGGACAGGTCTGAAAAACTGAACCATCCCCCCCAGAGGGAAATAGAATATTAAATCAGAGTCAGCAGAAACCGAGAGTCAATGGGTATACACAGTGGTGACTCAGAGTAAGACAGTGGGGAGACAGTGGATGTCTTCATCTTCATTGGTCTAATTATGCAAATTATGAAAGCTGATGGACCCACCCCTGCATGGAAGCAGGCCATCCTGGGACCTCCAGGTTCTGCCAAGATGATTCCTAGAATCTAACTCTAAGGACAGCTCAAATGAGCAGCCAAGAGCTGAGGATCAAGGAATTAGATGCACATTATGGAAAAACTATAAAGTTAATCTTTAATTTTAAGCTTTGATTCATCAACTGCTTGACCCTAGGATTTTTCAGTTTTTTTTGTCTTTGGCTGGTTTTGATTGGTGTTATGGGCTACAGATGTGCCCCTAAGTAGATGCTGTGAAGACCATTGAGGGAAAATATACTGTTGTTTGCCAAAAGCAATAATAAGGCTTGGCCAGATTTCCTCTTTGCCTTCTATCGGAGCATGATTAGTGTGGGCTAGCTGTTTCTGTAATTTCTGGAGTGTGTGGGTCAATCTTGTCATCAGGTTAGGTTATGGCCAGGGTTTCTGTTTTCTATGGCACACATTCATCTTGTCTAAAGCCTATTTAAGGAAGAAAAAGGAAGCTCAGTGGTAGAGAACTTGCTTAGTATTCTCAAGGCCTTAGACTTGGTATCCACTTCCACAAAACAAACAAACAAACAAAATCCCTAAACAAGGACAATAGCTAAAAACCTACACAGCTCCAAGATCAGGCACATTGATCAGTGCCCTGGCCCTGGCGACATGGAAAATTGTTGCCAGGGCCAGGGCCAGGGCACACTATAGATTAAAAAACAAACAAGCAAAATAACAACAAAAACCTATGAGTGCTGAAGTCTCGTATAAAATGATTTGATATTGTGTCTGACTGATGTACATCTGTAGATGAATTACAATACTTAAGAGTGTGAATGGTATGTCAATGGCTGTCACGTGCTACTGTTGGGGAACAGTGACGGGAGGTACACAGGTGTTCAGCACAGAGGAAGATTTTTGAACATTCTGAGCTCATTGTATTTGAAAATGAAAGTCAAGTGGGCTAGTACTAAGTTTATTTTAAGAAAGTAAGTTGCCCAGAGGCCATTTCCTTTCAATATCATGTGGCAATGTTGTATAAAAATTTTAACACTCATTGCCAAACAATAGAGTTTTTTCCTAATAAAATTGTCATGGAATTTAATCAGATTATTTTAAAATGAATACTGAAATTATTGAATTTAAGTTGACATAGACTATGTAAGCTAAACATTGCACTCTTCTTGTGTAGGTGAGCTGGATAATGTGTGAGTTACAGAGTGCCAACTCCACCTTGATTCCATTTTTTTCTCTTTAGAATAGGCCCTAAAAAGTTTATGAAAACATTTTGTAGTGAAAAATATTCATGAATTCATGTTTTTCTTATTTCCATCTGTCTAAGATTTGCATTAGAATAGTTATTTTTCTGTTCAAGCTTTAAAAAATTTAGATAGCAATTTACATACCATTTTTAAGAACAATATACAGAGATCACATATAGTCTGTGGCCTTCAATAGTTGAATAAGTTCCAATACATTCAAAATGTCATTCTGTACACAGTATCAATACAGGAAAAATCAGATAATCCAACAGACACGGTGATTACTTACCACGAGTCCCTAGGATGTCACCCTGGCTTTTTCTCTTCCCCCATCCTTCCATACCCACTGGACTCCATTGTTCTATTCCTCAGCTCTGTAATCTTTATCATCCCATATTTGTTATACAAAACAATGGGTCTCATTATGACATTTTCATATATATTCATACATTTACCTGTAGTGGGATTATGCTGGTAATATAAATATTTGTCCAGCCTATGGGTTTACTAAAAAGCTGATTGGCCAAAGGCAAACAGGAAGTGTGGGTGGGGCTACCAGGCTAAGAAAACTCATCTAAGGAACATCTCAGAGCAGAAACAGACATAGACGCCAAAGATAGATGCCAGAGTCACCAGAATGGGCAGCAAAGAATTCTTAGAGATTGTCTGATTCCACTCAGCACAGATCTTTGGAGACTTCTCTATTGACACATGAGCAGGAGACACAGAGGAAATGCTGCTCTGAGAAAAGGTACTGCGCCACCTGAACAAGATGGGTTAGATTGAGAGCAAGTGCAAGCAAATTATATGCCTGGTTCTTAGGTCAATCAGTATAAAAATACAAGCGTCTTTATGTTTCTATGAGACTGTGGCTCCAAACCTTGAGGCTAGGCCAGAAAGTCTGGGCTAGAACCTTTTACATTCACCTTCATCACCTTTACCCCAGTGCCCTCTTTTGTCCCCTTGTATTCCTCCCATAGGTCTTCTTTCATACCATACAGGGGCACACACACACACACACACACACACACACACACACACACACACGATCCATATGTGAGACAAATGTGATGTCTTTTTGAGTCTTGTGTATTCATTTTATATAATGATCTTCAGGTTCATCCTTTTTATTGCAAACAATTTCCTCCTTATGGCTAAAATAAAACTCCATCTCTCTGTAAATGTCTGTTGTCTGTCTGTCTCTCACACATAAGACAGAGAGAGAGAGAGAGAAAAAAGAGAGCAAGAGAGAGAAAGAAAGAAAGAAAGAAAGAAACTTTCTTTATTGCTTATCAATTCACAGACAACAAGGCTGCTTTGACAACACACTACTGTAGGATTCTGTAATCTACATGGATGTGAATGTGAACCATTGAATGCTGACATGGGTTCCTTCAAATATTGTGTTAGTTAAGATTTCTATTGCTGTGATAAAACACTACCCCCCCCAAAAAAAAGACCTAGGGAAAGAAAGGGTTATACCTCCACATTACAATCTATCCTTAAATGAAGTCAGGACCTGAATGAGGAGCTCAAGCAAAGAGAAACACTGCATACTGGCTGGCTCCCAAGTTCCTCATATAACTTAGGACCACTTGCTCAGCATGGGCACCACCCACAGTTGGCTGGACTCTCCCACATCAATCATTAATGTAGAAAATGCCTAACAGACTTACCTATAGGCCAATCTAGAGGCATTTTCTCAATTGAAAGTCCTTCTTCCAAATGGCTCCAGCTTGTCTTATGTTGACACAGAATGAACCTACATTAGATGTACTCCCAGGAATGGTAGAGCTGTATGATTTGACAGTTCTGATTGTAGTTTATTGGATAACCTCTTTAAAATTTCCCCAGTGACTATACTAATGTTTATCTCCACCAGCTGGGCATCACATGGTTCCTCCTCACCAATCTCTACATTACTTTTGGCAGTGGGAGGGGGTGGTGATAGTCTGAGATGAGATATCATCCCAATGTAATTTTTATTTGCAATTATCTCTAATGGAAAAGATGGTTGAACATTTTTTCACTTACTCATTGTGCACTTTCACTTTTTTTGAAAACTATTTGTTCAACTCGTTTAGCTCCCATTTACTGATTGGACAATTTAGGATTTGGGGAATTTAGTGGGTTTTGTTTGTTTTGTTTGAGACAGGATCTCAAGCTCAAGCTGACATCAAACTCTATGTAGAAGAGAATTCCTTAAACATCTGGTCCTCCTGCCTCTACCTTCCAAATGCTGAGAGTACAGGTACATACTACTGTGCCTGATCAGCGTTTAGCTTTCAGTGTTTAATAGTAATCCCATCATGTAGATTGGTGTCTGATAGTCTCTCCCATCCTGTAGGCTATTTCTTTACTGTTGTTTCCTTGGCTGTGTGGAAGCCTTTTAACTTCATGTCATCATGTCATTTAGCCTCTCAGTTCTTGCTATTATTTTCTGGGCTACTATAGTCATATTCAGTAAGTTTCCAGGTCTATAATTTTGAAGTTTCAAAATTGCTATATAAATGGGCAGCACAGAATTCTTAGAGATTGTCTGATTCTACTCAGCACAGATCTTTGGAGACTTCTCTGTTGACACATGAACAGGAAATTGCCCTTGATAATAACAGCTAGTTGTTTCTCCCAATTGTTCAAAGAGGAGTGCTTATTATTTATGCTTTTACCACTGCATTTCCGTTCATATTCTGTAGCTCTGTTATTTGGATCTTATGCAGTTCACATTTTTTAAAGATCTGCTTCTTTTACCATTTGACAATACTCTGTCTTGATAATTATTCTTATCTCAAGTTTACTTGACCTGGTATTATAGTTACTTTTGCTTTCTTGATTTAATGTTTGTGTGAGGTGCAAACACATCCGTTTTCTAACCAGGTGTGTGCAAATTTAAAACAGCAGTAAGTAACACGTCTACCCATCTTTCTCAGGGATGCCTGGTTGACCTCAGCTTTGGGCAGTTAAATTCTTAAGTACCTTTCACAACTTCCCTCTGGGGAGTCCGTGGGATATGTATGGTGACTCCACGATAAATGTCTGCTTTTGTGTTCTTTTTTTCAGGCTGTCTTTCTGTCTGGATTTTTTTTTTTTAAATTTTGGCCTTTTCACACACGTATATGATGACTTGTGGTTATATTCCCCTCACACATCCTCTCGTATTGCCTCTTAGCCCTCCTCATTCTTTTCTTTGCCCAACTAATCCCTTTGCTACTTGTATCTCTCTGCTGTGTGCACTGATGTATGTTATGGTCGTAACAACCATATCATATCCAGAATACAGAATTTTGTAGCACTTCACCCTGTCCTCTGGCTGTTAAAATCTTTCCACACCCCTTTCTTCAATATGTTCTGGGCCTAAAAGGAGGTGATGTGGATGTCTCATTTATGGCAGGTGATGTGAATATCTCATTTATGGCAGAACATACCACAGTCATTTGTTCTCAGCACCTTGACCAGTTATGAGTAAACAGCGAAACGAATCTTCTCTGAACAGGAGGCTGAAAGAAATGCTATATGGATATAAACATAAATACTTAGAAGACAATTTGACCACATGGGCACATTTAGCAAAACATCAATAGTAAACCTTACTAAGGTCTGTTAACTATCTGGTAACAGACTTTGACTGGATTCACAGTACCAGACATGTAGCCCCTCCCATCCCCATGAAGGAATCTTTAAATTGAGTCAGAAAGTGGTTGGATACTGTGGTGGTTTGAAAGAAAAAGACCCCATAAGAAATGACACTACTAGGAGTAGTAGGTATGATGGCCTTGTTGGAGAAAGCATGTCACTGTGTGGATGGGCTTTGAGGTCTTATACATACTCAACCATGCCCAGTGTCCCAGTCTACTTCCTGTTTCCTTCAGATCAAGATAGAATTCTCAGCTCCCTCTCCAGAACTATGTCTGCCTGCACGCTGCCATGTCCCTCTATGATGATAATGGACTAAACCTCTAAACTGAAAGACAGCCCAATTAAATGTTTTCCTTTAAAAGAGTTGCCATGGTCATGGTGTCTCTTCACAGCACTAGAAACCCTATCCAGGACAGACACCCTCAAAAGAGGCACACCAAGGTGGCATTGTCAGGCACACATGGACTGCTAAGTCAGTGCTGTAGCATGAGATGCCACAGATGGGTGAGATGCTGGTGACTTTTCTCCAAGAATAGATGCACCCTGTGTATCAGACAGACAGCAAGTTTTTACTCCAGGTATAGGTTGATTTTTCTGTGTCCTGTCCAAAGTGCAACAGTGTCTTTAGCAAGAGTCTTACCATCCTCCTTAGCAAATCAGTCTTATCATCTGATTCTGGTGGAAACAAGAGCAATGACAATGGCCTGATTGTTACAGAAGCCTTGGGGTAGGTGGATGGAGCTCTCTGAAATTTTCTATGTCTGGGATTGGGACTTTTTTTTTTTTAATAAAATACAAAACCTATGGCTTCTAAAGGGATCATTAATCTTCCACATAGTGTGTGTGTGTGTGTATGTGTATGTGCAGGTATGCAATTTTATACCCACACATACAGACCAGTCAGGACACGAGGTGTCCCTCATCATTCTCTGCTGTATTGCCGAGACAGGGGCTCTCATGGACCTGGAAGTTCACTATTTCAGCCAGGATATTGGGCTCTAGAGATTTGCATATCTGCCCTATGATGTTGTGGTTACATGTGGCCATACTCATGGTATCATTATACAGCTCTGGGTGGCTGTAACTCACTATGTAGGTCAGGCTGGCCTGAAATGCACAGAGAGACCTGTCCTCAGAGTGCTGGAACTAAAGATGTGTGACAATAACCTGACCAAACCATACTTGATTTTTATGGGGATGCTGGGGTCTCTCAAACTAGCAAAGTAAGAGCACTTGCTTACAGAACCACCTCTCTAGCCTCTCTCTAAAAACAACTACGATATTTTTCACTTAACTTATAAAGCAACACTAGGTTCCTATATGGCTTTTTTTATAATCTTGCTTTAGTTGACCCTTTCCTAGCCTTTCCTCCTCCCCCACCTCTGTTTAACTTCCCCTTCTGTTTATATAACATGTATTTTACTAATCTTACATCCTCCATCCCAGAGCCCCTCCCCTGCCTCAACTGCTCGCCTGCCTCCACCCACCTGAGCACCTCTCATGGCTCCTTTTCTCTATCCTGGCCTTTATAAACACTCTCAACATAAACACAGAAATCTGAAATTCAAAGTTAGGATCTGCCAATGACAGAGAACATATGGTAGTTGTCTTTATGGACCTTTCTGCTACCTCACTTAACATACTATTTCCCATGCCAACTATTTTCCTGCAGATTTCATTTTTCTTCAGTGCTCAATGGAATTCTATTGGGTGTGTACCATGCTTTCATTATCCACATATCAATTGATGATGGACATTTACACAAATTCTATTTTCTATCTCTTGTGAACAGCAGCCGTGAACATGGATGAGCAGATATTTCTTTTGTGGGGGTACAAAGTTCTTTGGGTTTATGTCCAGGAGTAGCTGGGTCATATCATAGATCTATTTTTAACTTCTTGGGAAACCTCCACACTTACTTCCACAGTGAATGTACTAGTTTACATGCTTACACCTTTGAGCAATCTGTTAGTGAGGACCCCTCTTTCCCCACATCCTTGCCAAAGTTTGCCGTTGTCACTTGCCTTCCTGATAACTTTCATCCCATTCTGTTGGAGTGATATGAAATCTCCAAGTACTTTTAATTTGCATTTCTTAGATGGGTAATGATGTTGAACACTTTTTAAAGATGTTTATTTAGGGTGGATTTTGTTCATGTGTCCTTTGCCACTGCCTTCATCAGTGGTTCGATGTGGCAGAATGCTGGCTTTTTATAGGGAAGTTCTAGTGATCTCGGCATATCCTAATGACTTCAGAAGACCCGACCCCTGTTGGGGTATGGCCAGGTGGGATAGAGCCCAGAAAGACAGAGCAGATGGCCTGTTTTGTTCCAGATCTTTCTAGAAAGAAGCTGAACATCCCTGTGCAGAGTTCTAAATCTCCTAGAATTGCTGTTTGTCGTTCGTAATCTTGCCAGCAAGAAAAGCGCAACACCCAGGATCTTCTTTCAGCAGTTTATTAGGGACCTTTACAATTGTTCTCTCTTTGTTCTTCTCTGTGTCTTCTTCTCCTCCCCTGGGAAACCCCGCCCACTGACTAAATACTCTCAGGGCATCCAATCCCAATAAGCCACGTGGGAACAGCTCATAGGTCCACATACACAACAGCAAACCACGCCCCAGGCTCAAGCCAAATAAGGAGTTGTTTATCAAAAGAGAGCACTCACCCACGGCGGGTGAGGGCACAGCAGCAGGCAGCTCTCTACAGCTGTTTGTATTTATAAGTCCTTTCTCTCCCCCTAATAAATATTAACCCTCACATGGTGTATCGTGTTTACATAATTCCAGTAATTTTTGGCATCCAATGTGGAGCTCAAACCCATAACTTAAGAATCTCATCTCATGCTCTATCGACTGAGTTAGTAATATAACTAACTGAGTTAGTAATATAACATTACACACAGAGGTTTGAAGGACTGATATATTAACCTTTTATAAGTCCCTCATTGGTTGGGTCACATTTTGCTTTTTAAGTAAAAGTAAAGAAGCACAAGAAAAATCTATTTGTTGATATTTGATACTGAAAAGTTTTGAGAGTTTAAGTTATGGCATCAATGACAGATTTAGATGTACAAATGCCCAAGGAGTTGAATTTTAAGTTAATTCTTTCTCTAGAGACAGAAAGATGGGGGAAGAGGGATGGAGAGATTCTGTCCTTGCCTATTTACTAAAGTGTAGTAACTCCATTCAGCGTCATAGGTTGACAATCTAGTGTCAGAAATGGGTTCCCTCTTTTGGAAATTTGGCCAGTAAAAGCTCACAAAACAGTGGTTCTCAACCTATGAGTTATGACCCCTTTGGGAGTTGAACAACCCTTTCACATGGGTCACATATCAGATATCCTGCATATCAGATATTTACATTACAATTCATAACAGTAGCAAAATTATAATTATGAAGTAGCAATGAAAATAATTTTATGGTTGCAGGTCACCACAATACAAGGATCTGTATTAAAAGGTCACAGCACTAGGAAGGTTGAGAACTGCCACAGAACGTCAAATATCATCGGCAATTGCCCATGTTGTGGGTACTTGCTGGAACGTGTCAGTGAGAGCCTATTGTTTATGACTTGAGTGGTAGAACATGAGCATATCAAGCTAGCACTGAGATGCAAGTTTCTTCACTGAGGCTGGTTTTCATAGTGCGGGAAGGTGCTAAGCTTGTCCCTGGAGGAGAAAGGTAATTACCCCTAGAGCTACAATAATATCTGGCCTGGAAAGACATGCCCACTGGTGCAATCGTGGCATGACACTGTGGGATGTGCTTCCTGATTGGATTTAAGACTGGCTTCACAGATAAAGCCCATATCTGGCCCCATTATCGGGGCAAGAACTTGTGGCTCACTAAGTCATTGGCCCTAGGGGAGAACCTGCTGCTGTTTTCTAATAAACATAGTATGACATTGACTCCTAATGACTGCTTGTTATAGCTACAGATTAATGGATCTCTAAGCCTTCATCTAGGAAGTGTCTATTTGCAGTAGATGGAGATTATCACAGACCCAAGACTGGTCAAGGTATAAGAGACCACAAAGTGCTCAGCCCTAAATGAGGCATAGATATCATTCCCTCTTTTCCAAATACTCAGGAATCATTGCAGAAAAAGGGATTGAAAAAGTGTAGGAACCAGGAGTCATGAGTGACCACAAAACACAGCAAAGTAGCTGTATATATGAATTACAGCATGCATAAGACATGTGTAAACATGGAGTAGCATAGAGAAGGGAGGTGGGCATGAGGTCTCAGCCCTGGCCAAGGAGCTATTGGGGATTGGTAGCTTACAGGAGAGGGAGAGTTGGTTTTCTAAATGTGGGCTCTGGTAAGACAGCAATACTCTGTGGAAGGCCACACATCCACAAATTTATGGGCAGTGCAAATTGGACAGCATGGGTGTAAAAAAACAAAAGACAAAGTTGTATTGATAGAGATTGCATTTTCAATCTGGGAGGAGCTGTGTGAGGTGATAAATATACTCAGAACAAACTGTACAAAGTTCTTGAAGAACTAGTAAAAGTATAAACTACATCTGAAGCATCACTGTGGAAGAAGCAGTGAAGCCCCAGGCCTAGGAAATTCGCTGGCAGAAACAGAGGTATGTTATCTTGAGAGAACGAAGAAGAGAAGAGCTGGAATTTAATCGCCAACAATAGTCTTCAGAAAAGAGATGCCCAAGTCTAGGAACTCAGATGCCAATACTGGAGTCCGCATGGCATCCCAGCCAAGTCGGCCTATGAGAGCTGCAGACTGAAGGAAGCAGCTGTGTACACTCTTGCAGCTTGGCAACAGAACAGGCTCAGTCTGTCCATGGTTAGGCATTCTATAAACAACTTTCAGTGCTGTACGATTGTTTCATTTATCTGGTTTGTGTATGGTTCTCATAACTTTTAGAAATCTTAATTGGTGATTGTTTTACACATTTCTAAAAATCTATTGTTAGTAATTCTTAAGAATCTAGTGAATTATTTTAAAATAGGATTTTCTTAAACCTTTTTTTCTTCTGTTTCATTTATGTATATGTGTGGTGTGTATGTGTGTGATATGCACATGTGTGTGAGTATATGTGTGTGTGTGTGTGTGTGTGTGTGTGTGTGTGTGTGTATGCATGAGGTCAATGTCAGAAATCTTCCTTGATTGCTCTTACATCTTATTCTTTGAGCCAAGGCCTCTCACTTAAAACCAGAGCTTGCCAGTGTGGCTAGTTTCTCTCTCCGCCTTCCTCAGGCAACCTTGTCCTTGCCTTCTGACTGTGGAATTGCAGCTAGGTCACCATGCTCACCTGGCATTTACTTACATTCTGGGGATTTGAACTTTGGTCTCCTTGTTTGCTCAACAAGTACTTTAACCACTGAACAATATTGTTAGCCCCCCTCATTATACTTTGTATTAAAAATAAAATATAGATAGGGCCGAGGAGCTGGCTCACTGGCACAGAGCACTGGCTGTATTTCCAGAGAGTCCAGGTTCAAGCCCAGCATACCCATATCAGCTTACAACTCTAGTTCCAGGAGTTCTGATACCCGTTTTTGGCCTTCATAGATACCAGGCACACATACAGCGCACAGTCATACAGGCAGGCAAAAATTGAAACCGTTAATTTTTAAAATACAAAGCTGGGGGAATGGCCCAGTAGGCAAAATACTTGTAATTTATGTATGAGAACTTGAGTTCGAATCCTCAGCACCCACGTAAAAAGCTGGGCATTGTTAGTCCCTAAGAACCACGCCCTCTCCTAGGCTCTGACCCCTTTAAGGCTCAGGAACCCTTTAAAGCAAGGTTCCCACGTGCCTCCTCTTTGTCCTCCCGTGGGAGCTCTCATTTCTTTCTTCCTTTCTTCTTTCCTCCTCTTTCTCTCTCTTCTTGCTTTCTCTGTCACTACAATCATAGCCCCTCTGCTAATCATGATCATATTCATCTAACAATAAAGCTTTTTTTTTTTTTTTACATAGAAACAGCCTTTTAGAGTCTCCTGCTGTCCACTGCTGCCCGTATGCTGCATTCCTACATTCCCACTGTATCCATAGAAACCTGCCTCCAGATAACTGGGTATATAGAACCATGCCAATATATGCTCAAAATCCTAGCAAGCATGGTGGTACATACATATAGTCCCAATGTTTGGGAGGTGAAAATAGGGAAAACCTTAGCTGAATTCATGATGTTCAGGTTCCTTGAGAGACTCTTTCAAAAATTAACGTGGAGAAACAATTAAGGAAGATACTCATTGTTGACCTCTGGCCTACATATGAACACACACATATACATACTCATATAGGTAGGTATACACACACAAACACATAAATTTTTTTGAAAATTGAGTTACATATGTATGTGTTATTAACTATCCATCACACTGAATTCCCTTACAGTTTTTTAAATTATTTATGTCTATTTACTTCACTCATATAAATGTTTTGCCTACTTTTATGTATGTGTACCGTAAGTGTGCCTGGTGTTTGAGGAAGTCAGAAAAGGGGGTTGGATACCCTGGAACTTAAGTTACAGATGCTGTGAGCTGCCATGTGGATGCTGGGAACCAAACCTGGGTCTTCTGCAAGAAAAACAAATGCTCTTAACCACTAAGCCACCTCTGCAGTCTTCCTATACATTTTAAAATCATGCAGTTATACATTTAGAGTCTAGGTACATTTTATCTCCAGATTGAAAACATATAGAGTTTTCTCCTTTGCTTTCAAAGTCAGCTTGAGCATCCCTTCTTGTCTCTGCTGAAACTTGTGTGCAATAGCACGTGATGGCTCTGACTACAAACTTGTGTCATTCCTAACTTTATATTTTATAACCTCTAGAGTTAGAACCAATGTCTGAGAAACTTAGTTCTATTTTTATCTCAGCTGATACCCTTTGCAATTTTCAGCCTATGCATAAAATAAGATGCTTAAATTTATTAGCCATTATTTTTTTAACTAGATTAATATTTCTATAGATGTGATTTAATGAATGGACACAAGGAAAAAGGGTAGCTTTAAAAAACAAAATGGAGTCTAATTAAATGATAATAAAGCAGAATCTAATTGATTTCCAAGCTATAAGTTTCCAGCAAGCTTTGGGAAGTCAAATAACCTACCATCTGTAGATGGTAAATCTTGAGAGGCCTTTACACTTCTGGAAGACTCATGTACTGACAAATTGTCAAACAGGATGTGAATTTCTTTTCCTCCAATTTTCAGTGTGCTAACTTGGCAAATCTGGTGTCTTAATTGCTTACCTCGGATGCCCATACCCATTGGCCTCCACTGACTTTTTTACATGTCTGTTCATTTACTTAAGAACCATCAGGGTATGGTGGGAGGTTGCAGAGTTTGAGGGCTGAGCTAACAGACATAAGGGAGTGAATGATGTAGTACCAATTTAGCCTTCAGTCCGTGTCTTCTGAAGTTAGCCATAATTCTCTGACCAAATTGTCTGAACAAGGACACTAAGGGGTGTCAGGGAAATGGAGTAGATCAGAGAGTTATGGGGCCTCCACCCACTCAGGAGAAAGCCAAGGGGCCTTGAGGGAGACAGTGATGGATTCAAGCCATATGAAAAAGCATATATCAAGCACCTCAACCTCATCCCTGTCTTAGGGAGATGTGTGTAATTTATAGAGTGTTTAAATTAGACAAATGACTCAATCGATTTAGAAAAATGGACAGGAAACACATGTTTCTTTTGCGTTAAACTCAACTTCATCGGAGTAGAAATGCTTCTGATCTCCTGAGTTATGGAGCTGGGGCTCTCCATCAAAGGCTCCCGATTGCTGGGTCTGCGCCTTTGCAGAGAGGCGATCCATTACAGAGCGCGCTGACTGCGTAAAGAGCAAGGATCCACTGAGCTGTTCAGGCTAAGTGGTAATTTATACCTTTGTTTATAGAAAGAAAGAAGGCTGTCCAGGAGACTGAGGGTGATAGCAAGAGATGAGAGAATGCAAAGAGAGGACATTTTAGTGGAGACAGAAACAAACTCAAAATGCCGTGAACAAAATGTGTGCTAAGCGGGAATTCAGGTGCTTGGATAAATTCAGGTTTCTTGCTTTCACTTGGTAGGTGGCCAAAAATGAATGCTCTGGAAGCCGCAGTGTTGTTGACGCTTGAAACCTTTTTTATCAGGGAGGCAGGGAAGCCTGCTGAAAAATAACCATGACAGGAGATAGTTCATTGAGAATCATGTGACTGAGACTCTGATCACTGGAGCTGCTTGGTGGCTTAGTGATGGTTCGGCAAGATCCAGCCACTCTGTGTTTAGCATGTGCCTGATGGGGGGAAATTTCCCTTCAGCACAGTGCATCTATTTTCTTAACCAGTATGTGGGACTGGCTTTGCTCATGTTTCTGTACTCCTCTGTCTCTACTGACAAAGCAGCAGTGTGCCTTATGTGGTTAATATTCTCACCCGAAGTGGACAGTGAGTTTTCTTTTGGCAAACAGATTTTCAGTGATCTGGCCTAATGCCCTCTGTAAATTTGCAGGAGTCACTCCATGCCAAAGCTCACAATCCTTGTCTTATTTCTGCAGGCTGCTCTCTGCCAGCAGAGGAAGCCCAGTCAAAGGTTGCATGGAAGTGGATTCATCAAAGTGATGTTGGGAGCTACATAGTTCACAACCTCTAACAAGAGGAAATGAAGACAGGGAAACATCGCTTTGCGGGTGAAGCCAGGCTAGGTGACCCTGATCTTGCTTGCTTTGCAAACATTAGCAAAATTTCATTTGAGCTGTTTTTCATGTTAAAGGAAAGCAGAACCCAAGTCCTGCCGGTCAGCAGCAGCAAACTAACAGGTAGCAATATAAGGACTTTCCAATGAGAGAGAAAGCAGAAAACATACAACAGTAATCAGGCATGTTGCTTTACCTCTATAAAGCTCCACAGGAGAGCTTCCGCACCATCTCTGATTTTGAGTGACCTGATTTGTGAACTGTCACATGTTCATGTAAGTGCTGTAGAATTCAGTCTCTCTGTTTCCTTTGTTTTTAACAGACTCAAGTTTACGTATTTCATATCAGGCTCATATTCCAGGGCTTTCAGCTTCCACTGCTACCAGGCAGAGCAGCTCACCAGGACTGTGGATGAGCCCTCTGAGGGGCCCAAAGCTCACTCTGACTCCTTTTGGCAATCTTCTCCCAGTACATCCCCAAGAACACATGTTCACAGGGAACAATTGGTGGGTGTATGACATGATGATGCTACTATTATCATGTGCAAGGTCTGTCTTAACATTGATTACATCATATGTGAAAGAGATTTAGAACCAGAACCTCTGAGATCAGCTCACATGCTTAAACACATGACTGAAATAAAATCAGTCTCCATTATTTTTAACAGGTGGGGATATTGTTATTCTTCTCCATGGTGGACGTCTAAATCAGTTCACGCAGGCAGTGTACGGAGGCTTCCATGTTCCAGATTCTGTGCCAATAAAGCCTATGATCAGATTCCCACCTTCACACAAGGATCACTGTGGGGGTGTTCTGAGCAGAGGCAGAGAGGGTGCAGAGGGTGCAGACCTTGCTGGGGCCTTGGTCATGAGGCTGGCCTGGTTGGAAGACAATTTAGGAGGGAGCTGGACTCTTAGACTCAAAGCAAGCATAAAGATGTGGGATCCTATTGTGTACCCTTCGATTTCCTGTTATATTCAGGCTCCTTTGCACTTCAGCTCTGTCTCCTAATAGCATTTTAAACTCGCACCTAATATAACAGGTTGATGCTTTTGCTTTCTTTTAACCTTAGGAAGCACAGAGACTTCCTTCCTCCAGTGGTGTGTGGCTTAATCCTATTATGCTAGCCTCTGGACAGAGGGCAAGCCCGTTCCTTGGCCAAGCAGTAATAACTGGGGTCGAGGCTCCTCATTAAACATTTCATGTTGAATCAGCAATATGGCTCAGTGGGATCCTAGCTAAGATTCCTAGCAATAGTGGAGAGCGTACATGAACTGGCCTTCTCTCCTGTGATCAGATTGGTGACCACCCTAATTGTTATCACAGAGCCTTCATCAAGTAACTGATGGAAACAGATGCAGAGATCCACAGCCAAGTACTGGGCTGAGCTCTGAGAGACAAGCTGAAGAGAGGGAGGAGGGATTGTATGAGCAAGGGGAGGGGGAGGAGCCAGGATCATCACAGAGAAACCCACAGGGACAGCTGACTGAAGGTTTGTGGGAGGCTGGTGGACTCTAGACAGCTAAAGAGCCTGCATGGGACTGACTTAAACCCTCTACATGTAGATGGTAGTTGTGTAGCTTGGCCTGTTTGTGCCCCTTAGCAGTGGGACCAAGACCTGTCCCTGGCCTATGAGCTGGCTTTTTGGAACCCACTCCCCATGGTGGGATGCCTTGCTCAGCCTTGATGCAGGCAGAGGAGCTTGGTCCTGCCTCAACTTCATATGCCATGCTTTGTTGACTCCCATGGAGGCCTTGTCCTTTATAAGGAGTGGATGGGGAAGTAGAAAGGAAGTGGGAGAGGAGACAGGATAAGAAGAGCTAGGGGAATCTGTGGTTGGATTGTAAATAAATATATTTGATAAAAAAATATTTGCTACCAATCCTGAGATCTGAGTTTGATTCACTGGTCCCACACGGTAGAAAGAGAGGGATGACTCACGTAGGTTGTCCTCTGACCTATATATAGCTCTGAGACATATATTCGTGAACACACACACTCACACACTCAGGTTTGGGACACATATGCACAAACACACACACATTTACACTATAAGTAAATATAGTATAAAAACTTTTCATGTTCGTAAATCTGCCTCCACAGTATGGATATCTTAATAGACAATGACAAAATGACATGGGAATAACTTTTTTTTTAACAAGATAAGTCCCTTCCCCTTGCAGCCCCTTTCTCACACAGACAGTTAGGAGCCAGGAAAGACATTTCCTTCTTTGGTGAGATATTGTCTCTCGTGAAACAAGCCTGTCTCCTGTAAGTAGCTCTGTAAGTACATTAATGATAGGACCAAGCTTTGGCCCTCCGGTGTCCCCTCCCAGAGCCTCTCACAGTGTCCACATGTGTCCTCTGCCTCTCTGTCTGTTGCTTGCCAGGATGCAGCCAGCTGTGAACAAACTCATGTCCTCCCCATCAAATGAAACCCCCCCAGGCCTTCAGTGGTTTTAACACAGCAAGAAATGATGATTTGGGATAGATACAGGACTGATTGTCTTTTGTCTCTTGTATCTCTCCCAAGTCTGAAATATGAGGAGACTTCTCAGCTGCCCTGCAGGGTGTTGTGTATGGGAAAATTCTCTTGGCTATGGACACTGACAGGCGTCTCTGGCACAGGGACTTGGTTTATTTATCTAGCTGGACTTCATCTCTTAATATTCAGTTCACAGAGGAAGAGGTTTTAGCCACTGCATGTAGCCCCGGCCCCACTGTGGAGATGGTGAGCAAGAAAAGCAGCTATTTACAGAAGTCCACTGACCCTCAGTGCTGTCTAGGGAGCTGTAGAGCAGGTGGAACACAGGATCATAGGAACGGCAGGATCCCAGCTCCTGGCAGGCCAGCTTCCCTTCTCAGGGGACGGACACCCATTGTTAGTCTCATTCTCTAATTTCAACATATCCTTCCAAGCTCTGTAGAAATAAATCCACTAACAATTTAATACATGTATTGCGGAGTCTTTGAATAGTAACACAATAGATTTTTTTGAATGTATGTAATATATGCCACAATTTCAAAGGACCCATACCTGCTTTATATTTATAATCCGTACATTTTTCAAGAGTTTCCATCAGATAACTGTTTGGCCAAATTCTAACACTTGTTTAATAAAGTGAGAAATAGAAATTCAGGAGGAAGCTCTGGCTACCTAAGGATCCTGTGGAGTCTTGAGCATGTAGTTTCCCATGTAGCAGCCTCCCCATCCCCAGTGGGACCCCATACTGTCTTGGGAATGCATAAATTTTTTAAAAATGAACAGAAACATTGCAGCTATATGGCATTATAGATCAAAGGAACCTAACGTAGACCTTTTGAACATTCTACCCCAAGATGAAAGAATACACAGACTCTCAGCATCCATGGAACTTTCCCCAAAATTAACCACATAGTAGTAGAGCACAAAGCCGCAATGAATACAGGAAATGGGAAATAGCTTCCTGCATTCCATATGACCATTGTGCACTAAAGCTAGATAGCAATAACAATACAGCTACAGAAAGTACCAGAATCATGGAAACAAACTCACTAGTGAATAATAGTTGGGCCAAGGAACAAATCAAAAAGAAAAAAATTAAAAAATACTAGAACTGAGTGAAAACAAAACAAAAAAATAACAGCATCTTGGCCAGAGATGTACTTTTTTAGTACTCTTAGCAGTGGCCATGCAACTCAAAAGGCTATCTGATAAGACACTTTTTCCTTATTCTCTTATGGCAGCAAGATTTGTTTAAACCTTTAACTTCATTTAGAACATCTTTATGCTCACACATCACACCCCACTTATCCACAGACATACCACACCATACCAGAAAAAAGGAAGGAGGCCTCGCCAGGATTTCCTCTGTAAATCCTTAAGCCAGCTTTCCTCCTAAAAGGAGGACTCAGCCTTGGTAGCATGTCTTATCCTTTCTTTTAGGGGCCACACGACCACTAACATAGCAAGAAAGTCACAGAGGCCCTGCCCTCAGGCCTTTGAACCTTAGTTGCATGTTCTGTTACCTAGAGCTAGGCCTTCCCACCTTCTGAGGCTAATGGGTTGGTTATTTCCAAAAATTCCAAAGATTAATAAACCTTTAGTCAAATTAAGTAAAAGAGATAGAAAGAAAACAAAATTTAAAAAATTAGAGGTAAAAAGAAAAACATTACAAAGGATACTGATAAAATTCAGAGAATCAGAAGGATATACTTTAATAATGTATATTCTGTTAGGAAACCTAAAAGACATATGTTTCTGGGTGTATTTGAGCCATCAAAATTGAATCACAATGCACTGAGTAATTTAAACAGTCTCATAACAACCAATGAGCTAAAGGCAGTAATTTAAAATCTTCCAACTACAAAAGCCCTGGGCCAGATGAATTTAGCACAGAATCCTACTAGACCTTCAAAGGAGAACACACACCCAAACCCCCCAAACTATTCTATACACTAGAAAAGAGAAGGACATTTACATATTCATATGAAGCTAGTATTATTACTCCGATATTGAAATCAGACAAAGTCTCAGTTTTAGGCCAGTCTCTCTGATGAATATAGATGCCAAACATTACAATAAAGTACTTAAAGACAGAATTCATAAACACATCAAAAAGCTCTTCCACTACAATCAGCTTGGCTTCATCCCAGGAATGGAGGGACGGCTGAGTATGCATAAATCATATAATCCTCCACAGAAGTAGACATGAGCTACATGGTCATCTCATTTGATGCAGAAAAGACCTTTGAGAAAAATCCAACATTCCTTCATGATAAAAGTCCTCAAGAATTTAAGAACACAGAGGACTATTTCTATGCACTAAAAGCAATATACAGCAAGCTCACAATCAACATTATGCTAAATGTAGGAAAGGATGATGCTTTCCCACTAAAATTAGTAACAAGATGAGGCTACCCACTGTCTCCACTTCTGTTCAATATAGTGCTTGAAGCAGTAAGATATTCACAGGTAAGTGGATGGAGCCCAAAATAACCATTTTGAGTGAGGTAACTCAGTCTGGGAAAGACAAATATTACATATTCTATCAATGTGGATGTCAGCATTTGCTCTTTAGTTATGTGTATTTAAATTAGAGGACCATAGAAAGCAAGAAGCTAATTAAGGGTCATTAAGCCATTCATGAACTTATAATGTAAGTTAATAGAACAAAATAATATAAAATAAAAATGAAAAACAATTAAAATTGTAATAAAATGACATGAGTCCTCTCTCTTCTGAAGGTCCAAGACTCACTTGACACCCATGAGAATTCTTAAAGTTAAAAGACTCAGACTGATCTGGTGCACTCTGACCAGTTGTGGGTCTCTGTATTAATCATCATCTACTATGTTTATAATAATAGTAATATTAGATTTCCCCTAAGGCCAATCACCTAGCCAGCCGGGGGTTTGGAACAGTTAATGGTAACAGGCATGAGTTCAATTTTGTGGAGCAGGATTTAAATCTCAGTAGAAAGTAGTTAGTTACTCTCGTGACATTCATGCCACTATTGCTCCAGTGAACATATCTTGCCAGACAGCTCACTATTGTAGCTTGAAACAATACTTTTCTCCCCTGGGAGTATGCATGCAAACCTTCCAGCATGCTGAAATCTGGCTAGAAAGGCTGAAGGTTCTAAGTGTGTATAAAGTTTGATTTCCTGTGTTCTGTGACTGATCATAAGCAATAGTGTCCATCAAGTTCTGCAGATAAGCTAGGAGAACTGGTACTAGCTTGTGATGATGGGGAAATGGGTATGGAAACTTAAGGGCCAACAAATCGAAAAGAAGTAAATCCTACCTGACCCTAATGTTTCTTATTTGATGGTCTACAGTGTTCAGAAGAGTCAATATTCCCATTATAGGGTATGATATTTTATATGCTGTTAATATTATTAGTTAATAAAGAGACTATTTGGGTCTATGGCAGGGCATTTTAGTAGGAGGCTGGAAATCTGAGCATAGATAAAGAGGAAGGAGAGCAGAGCCAGGGGAGATGTGATCCAGTTGCCCAAGAAGCAAGATATAAAGAAATAGGTAAGGCCATGGACCATGTGACAAAACAGATTAACAGAAATTAATTAAATTAAGGTACAAAAACTAGCTAACAATATACCTAAGCCATAGGCCAAACAATATATCAGTAAAAAATAGTTCTCTTTATTAACTAATGATATTCCCAGCATATAAAAAGACTTCTCACATCACTTCCACTTTTTGAGTAATCAAAAAGGAAGGTTTTAATTTTAACATAGTAAAATTACATACAACAAAAAATATATATTTTATATATAATTATAAACTAAACTAAATATAATATTTAATATTTGTATTTAAGAAAATTAAAAATATTTTATTATTTATTTTTTAGTTTGAAATTTTATATTTAATTTTTTAATTATAATTGAACAAAAGTATCATATTTGATTTTTAACTTTATTAAAGATTATAGAAGAATATAATACTATTTGAGTAAATGGGAAGTATGAGCAACTTTTAACATTTAGAAATGACAGAGATGATATCTGGCTGTTTGGACAGTTACTTAAAGGGTTTTTTTTTTCTTTTTGTAACATTGGGGCATCTATTTTTAGCCTATAGGCTTAGAGTCTTAGGCGTATTTTTTTAATGAAGTAGGAAATTTGCAGGGCTGTTTTATCTATTATGGTACAGTTTGTCAGACATTGTGTGTGCGTGTGTGTGTGTGTGTGTGTGTGTGTGTGTGTGTGTGTGTATTTTGAAGGATGTTTGGTAGTTTTATCTGTGAAGCAGTTACTTGGAAGATTATTTTGGCTTGTTTTGTTAAAGTTTAGAGGTCACTTTTTTATGGGTCTTGTACGTCTAGTTTATATTGTCGGGCAGTTGAGGCAAGAACAGTTTTTTGTGTAATGGCTAACTCTTGTCACAAAGAAAGTAAACTTCATATGGAGTTGTTTTTTTAAATGTTTACTTTTTTTTGAAGTAGATTTTTGTTGTTGGGGCAGACTTGTCTTATTGTTTAGAAAGCTTTAAGTTTTTAAAATATTTTAAATGTTATATTTTGTAGGTCTTCAAAGTGTTTGAAGATGGTTTGTTTAATTGAAATATATTTTTGCATATCTAAACTTAACTAACATGACTACAAGTTTGGTTATTGTAGATGATTATTAATTTGTATTTTAATTATATATTATAATTTAAAATGAGTTATATAAATACAATGTCTTAAATAAGAGTAGAAATATGTAGTATAACAAAATTGAGTTTAAATTTGTATTAATAAACTAAAATTTATATCAATGTAAAATATTTTGAGATTAACAGTTGTTTATTGGATTAAAGTAGATTTAACAACTTATTTTAAAATCATTTATATATTTTTTTTAGAAAGAGATTGACTATGACTATTAACTATTTATTATGAAAACAAAGATTTATAAATATTTTGAAAATTTGGGTATAGCTTATTATTATTTTTTGTTGATTGAGGAGTGCTGACAATCTTAATGGGGGTCTTGAGGCTGGATTATCTTAGTTAGCAGACTTGAAGCTCATGGGGCAATCTCTTCCCATTAGAATTTTTTTAGGGGGTCTTTTTTGCTTAAACTATATTAACCTGGAAATTATTTATAGGTTTTGTTCTCTTCTGAAAACAAAAGTATAACTTATTTTTTTTAAGTAACATCTTTAGACTCAAATTTTAAAGTCAACATATTTTAAAAAATATATATGTTAGTTTAACTTAGCAGCTTTTATAACTAAATGTTTTTGCAGTTAACTTATTAACAGTTAAAAATTAAAAGAAAAATTATTTATAGACATAATTTAAATTTTTGTGTATTTTTTAATCTTTATATGGCATATTATATTTTTGTTATTTTTTAAAAGATTTTTCTATTTTTTGTCTATGTATTTTTTATACACATTGTAACCTATTTAGAGGTTTTTAAAAAATTTGAATCTGTTTTATTGTGTATTTTTAACCATTTTTTTAACTAGAAGAGTTTTTAAAATGTTAGACTGTAAAACATTGTTTTGACTGCTGACTCTGCCCTGCTTGGCTTTTCAACATGGCAGAGGTACCAGGGCCACAGCTTACCTTCTCAATTTTGGGGAGCAATATTATAAATATTGTGGAGCTATTTACTATCTCAACTTTGGTTAATTTTAGGGTCCCCACTGCCACCAAGTAGAGTACTGTGCCGCGCCAAATCCCAACCAGCAGGAAAAGACACAGCACCAGGATTCTTCTGTGGTAATTGACCAGGTCCTTTATTAGTACAGCAGTAGCCCCCAGCTCCCAACCTGTGCAGCCAGTTTTAAGCTCAAGTCCTTCACTCAGCTAATGCCGCGTGGGCCTTCACCATAGGGCCACGCACACGGAAGCAAGCTAGTCAATTCAGCAGATAGTTAATTATTACTAGAAGCATTCGCCATCAGGAGGGCGGGGGACAGGAGCCAGCGCCATCTTTAAGGTGCGGCAGCTCCCAACAGAGTACCATCCCTCATGTATTTTATTTAAGTGTTTGGCAGCAGGGCCTCTTAAAGAGCCACACAGTTTTTGCTGCTAAGGCTAAGTCAGGAAGCCTCTCTTAAAGGAGCTATGAATCTGTTGGCCTCCAGTGACCAGAGCTGACTCAAGAAAATGTTATTAAGAAGTCATCTTTGACTCTGCTTTCTTTTTGTCTATAAGAGCAATGATTTAAATCTATTATATGTACTTTGTGATTATATTAAGGCCAGTGATGTGAGATGTTTTTCTATATGCTGCGAATATCATTGGTTAATAAAGGGATTGTTTTGTTTTTACTTATGGCTCAGGCATTTAATGATTAATCAAGCAGCTTAGCATTTTTATTTTTTTAGAGTAGCGTCTTATTCTTTTCTTTTTATTTTTTATCTGCTGGCATCTCTGCTCTGCTCTTCCTCTTCCCAGAATTTTCTTAGTCTAGAAGCCCCACCCACACTTCCTGTCTGCCTTGTGGCCAATCAGTATTTTATTAAACAAGTAGGAGGGACAAATATTTACAATGTATCAGAACATAATCTCACAACAATCCTCTTTCAGGAAGGTGATGCCTTCATTTCACATCACTCCAAGCTCTAGGGCTTTGAGGGTCTTTACTTTTCACCAGGAGTTAGTGAGATCATCTCAGGTAAGTGAAATCTCATTAATGTGCTATGCCTGGACCCATCATGGTGCCCATGATTTTACTACTCTGTTTTCTCCCAACTGGGAAATAAACCATTGTTCTTAATAGATACTATGGTATCTTGTCACACCAGCACAGACCAGAATAAGCCAGTATATTTTACTAAAAGGTGACCAAAGATTAGTTATTAAGCTGTATATTATCCATCCATATAAACATAATTGTGAAAATTATCAGTGATACAACCAAACATGTGTCATCAAAAGTTAATTTTTCAAATATCAGAATGTTTTTGATACCCATTGGCTCTAGTGGAGGCCAACAACGTCATGTATTGCATCCTAAGGCAGTCTGTGGCTGTGGTACTAAGGGAATGGGGAGGAGTTCTCATGAGAAATGTGGAGGACGAGTGTGTGGGAGAAGTGCCAGGGAGGACACAATGCCCTGCTGCTGCCCAGGTTGGGTGCTTCCACCAGAACTTTGGATTCAGTGTGTGGTATTACAGAAGGAACTTGAACATGAGTGTTTGAGACAGTGATTGACATCTGGAAAGTTCTGGAAACCATGTCATATATGAAGATGGGTGAAGTCAATCAGAAAGGCCTGTCTATCCAGGTGGGAGAACGAGATACAGGAGCCTACACTGTGCCTTCACTTTGGGGAGAGCTTTGGTCTTAGGAGGAAGTCACGGCAGGGGGAGGATTTCATTTCATTCTTCAAAACAAAAAACAAAAATCCAACTTTTAACAATAGTTGGGGCTACTGTGTAGGAAATAGTTACTGTGTTACCCTGAAGGGCTAAGCTAGATTGCCCTTCTTGAAAATTTACACTAGTCAGCTCTGGGCCTCTTGGTTTTGAGAAAAACAGACAAACAAAACAAGGAACATGATAATTTCTGTGGCTTCTAGGCTTAGCAGGAGAGCATCAGGTCCAGCTACATGATGGCCTGTGTCTTTAGCATAGGCTCAAGTTTCATTGGTCCCGTGAACACTGCTGATAATGTGAAGAAAAGGTTCAGTGTTGGTACTCAGCCAATTATGTCAGCATCCGAGGCAAGATGAGGGCTGACACACCCTCAGCAAAGAGGAAAAAAAAAAAGGCTGGTGGCTGGTTTGAGCTGAGCCTCTTCTCAGGGTCCTTTTTTTCTGTTTCAGACCTGTTCCCTTGAGCATCCAAACACTGGCCTCAGAATATAAGATGAACAGACATGGCAGGAATTACTTCCAGCTCTCCTCCAGGTTTGGCAGACCTTTTGGCTTTAGTCTGTCAGTTGGCGGTGATGGGACTTGTGGTGTTGGGCCGGTGCCTGCCGGCTTTTATTCTGGTCCACAGGGAACTTGTGGGCTAATTAACTGATGTTGTTGTGTGGGATGCCAGAGGCACAGCCTCTCATCCTGCACCCTTCTTGTACTCAGCATAACAATATTGCCCTACTTCTTGGCCCACAGACTCTGTAAACCTTGCTTTGTATAGAAAATAAAGGGCACAAGGAAAGGAATATGTGTTTAGTTTATGAAGAACATCAAGTCCCTTGAGAATTCTGAAGTTAGTTTACATCCTTTTCAATTAATGTATATTTTTATATTTTCCTTTTAAACTTCTATTTTGTATACATTTAAGCTTACCAAAAAGTATATTTCTTAGATGTCAATGTTTTAGGTCACCAGTGAACAAAATCATGAACCAATAAGACATTATACCAATATAGACTATACATTTTCTATTAATGTCCCATGACTGTCCCAGGACTCTGATGGTGTGAGATCATGCAGCTGTTAGTGTTGTCAGTGATGAAAGCACCATGGCTGTGAGACCTTTGTTCTTCTCAGTTCAGCACTGAACTAAAATGTGCAATAGCCTGAGCATGGCACATGCGTGAAGTGAGGGGCAGGGCATGACCAGAGGAGGGCACGTTGCTGTGGAGTCTAGTAAGGGTGCACTGTGCACTGAAGAGAAAGACACTGGGTGATGTTAAAACAAGGCTGTGAAAATCAGGTTGGTGCTTTAAGAAAACATCTCTATAAGAAGTCTTATCATGGAAGTAAAGATTCAGAGATAGGGAATTCTCAGAAACAAGATAACTAAATAGAAAAAATCAGACAAGAGACTATGTTGACCTAACCCAGTGAGTGTGGAGAGAAATAGACAGGTTCTTGATAGAGGAAGCAGAAGCAGCATGGCGGATAGGTTTGAGGGAGAGGATGATGGACAGAGTGATGGCGAAGATGGTGGATAAAGTGAGGGAAGAGATGAGGAGAGTGAGGGAGAAGGTAAAGGAGATGGTGGTAGAAGAGATAATGGCAAGGTAAAGGGAGAAGGTGATGGAAATGACAAGATAGGGAGGTAGGGAAAAATAAAGACCAGGTTCAGAGCCAGGTGGTAACTGATGTCGTTCTCCAAGTTAGAAGATGCAGTAGGAAATATATTTTTGAAGCTATTTTTATGTTGTCACATCTGGGTATTTTTCTTTCTGTCACTGTGCTGAAATATCTTCACAAAAAACAGCTGATGGTAGAGAGAGTTTGTTTGAGCCGTCAGTTCTGCATCTCCCTATGCCTCAGAGTGGGGGCATCTTGAAGCATGCTCTCACAGTACATCCATAGCCAAGGGCAGGGAGAACTGAAAACATGCACAGTGACATGCTGGCTTGTGCTCAAATCAGTTTCTCTACTCGCATATAGTTAAGGATTCTGTGCCTAGGAAATGCTACCATCCACAATGGGATAGATATTGCCATATCAATTCAATTAATTAATCCAGACATGCCCACAGACTAAGCCAATGTTGACAATTCCTCACTGAGAGACTCTTTTTCAAGGTAATTCTTTCAAGGTAATTGTATCAAGTTTACGATTCAAGCTAACTATGCTAAGTACTCAGTAAAGTCCAAGGGTGAAGCAAGGTTCTTCTTGGCATCCAGTCTAGGCTATCTTTTTATTGAGCCTCTGAACTGCTTTGGCCATAACAAGGCTTTACAGAATAGCAAGAAGGTATAATGCATGCAGACATGCAGTGCTTGCTTCCCGCTATGGAGAGCCCACAGGCAAGGACCACCTTAGTATTAGGTACTGTATTAATTACTTTTCTGTTGTAATAAAAACAATTATAACCAAAAGCAACACATAAAGGAATTTATTTTGGAATATAGTTCCAGAGAGAGAGTCCACAATGGTGGGGATGTTGGCACAGGGAAGGAAACTAAGAAAGCATAGCTTCAAATGCAAACTCAAAGTACAGGCTGAGCTAGACATCAGTGAGAGTTAGTTTATAAAGTTCTGAAACCCACCCTCCAGGGATGTACTTCCTCCGGGAAGGCTGCACCATTCGTGAAACAGCATTACCAATGGTCATCTCCCCCACCCCCACCTCTGTTTATTTGGAACCTGTAGAAGTCTCAGGCCAGGCAAACACAGTTCAGACTGGAGAGGCAGGGATAATGTTCAGTCTAGGGGGGATACAGGCCAGTCTGGGAGTTTCTTGCTGTCAGTTGAGCTGGAACTCAGCCCCACCCATGTCCTGATGATAGATGAGGAGCCCAGACTGGCAAGAGACAGCTGCTTTAGTTACTTTTTTATGGCGGTGATAAAACATGATGGTCAAAGCAACTTATATTAGGAAAAGTTTATTTTGGGCTTAGTGTTACAGAACGTTGGAATCTGTGATGGCAGAAAGGCAGCAGGTGGCTGGGGCGGCAGCTAGAGTGTACACCTCAAACTATAAACAGGAATCAAACACAGGAAGTAGCATGAGTCTTTTGGGGTCTTAGAACCTGCCCCCGTGACATACTTCTTCCAGCACCACTACATCTCCTTAGCCTCCCCAAAGAGACACCAATTGGAGACCAAGAATTCCAATACTCAAGACTGATGGGGACAATTCATTCAAACCACCACAATAAATTTGTTTAGGTATGGCCAGAGCAACATGGTTCACCATAGAAGGCCATGTAACATCTCTGAAAAACCAGTCAGGATTCTTATACTCAGGGCTTGTGAGTGCTGTTGGACATTTTATATGTGTGCTCATGTCCTAACAGAGCCTAGAGCATCTTGCAGCCTTGGCAGTTCTAGGAGATTCTCCTCCTCCCTTTTTTTGTTATTAAATGAACAGCTGGTCGTTTTGGCTACAGTTGGTCTGGATTGGTTCTGAGAAAAGAGATGTTCAGCTGTTTTCAAGAGCTATCAGTGGAAATTGAAACAAAACAAAACCAAACCAGACAGATGATTCAGCAAGATGGAACACGTCTGCTCCCCTAGGACACTGTGAGTGCCCCTCTTCAGTACAAAGATACCTCCTGAGAGATCCAACATGCTCTCTGCATGGCCAGACCTGAGCTCTTGTACTAATCTCACTGTAGGGCTACTTAGCAGGTGTCACAGGCTTCCTCCAATCTGGTCATTCAGGATGTGGGCTACAGGTAGACTAGAAGATTTCTATAATGGGACACACTGCCCATCTCATCCAAAGTGACCTTCTTTTGAGTGACATTTTCTCCATTGCTGGATCTTGATCTGAACCTCCTAGATCATGCTAACACTCGTACTGTTGCTTTCTGTATGCCAGGGGCCAACATACAGTTTTATAAGGGCACACTTAATCTTCATACTGTGTCCATTTAACAGATTAGAAATATTTGGCTTTGAAAAGTTTAATAATTTTTCCAAAGCGAAAACCTAGCAATTGTCATTGCTTTTTATTCTACTGCCAAAAGTAATTTAAATATCAGACAGGATAGACTGGGAGTCTTGGGCAAGCTGATACTATAGGTTATGAGCACTTAGTGAAAAGACAGATTAGTACTAGAGGTTATGACCACTTGGTGAAAGGACCAATCTTTTACTCAGTAGGCATAAATGTAGATTGAAACATATCAGCACATATACATGCACATAGATACTTGAGTGGAACTTGTCTATTAGAAACTCATCCCTACCAAGACAAGGAAACAAATATGAAAATCACATATAACCAAAAACACAGGAGGAAAATCTTCCACGAGATCGACATGGAAAATAAACTAAAATTACAAGTCAGAAGCCAGGTTGTAGAATCAAGAAATTCTTAGAAGAAGCATTGTCATCGTGTGGTAGAATATTATCACACAGATGGGTGAGAACATTCTGTATATAAACTAAGAGAGTCAGAGAAAAGACAAACAAAATAAAGGCAGTCATTAAAAAGCATAACCGATAGAGCTAAAAATGGATTCTACAAGCTGGAAGGCGGTGACCAAGTTTCTTCCAAAATACAATCCCAAAAGATAAAGAAACAGAAAGTCTTGAAGAAAGCAGGAGATTTCTGGAAGCAGTGGGATGATCATATGATGCAGTGGGATGATCATACGATGCCCTCCTTTTCTGTGCTGTACAGTGGGATGATCATATGATGACCCCTTTTTCTGTGCCGTAACTTTTCATTGTTTTAGTTTTACAACTATGGCCTAAAAATAAGAAGTTTCAAAACGGAATGTTAAGGGTTAACCTGCATGGTGTCTCCTGACATCCTGCCTCCCTCTGTGTGCTTTGTGCGCCAATCTTTGTGCTCCATGTCCACCTTGTATGTGTTTCCCATTCACTAGTCACTTAGTTGTGACCAAAGTGGCTAGTGATACCACCGTGACTGTGTTCAATGACCTTTATCCCACCAATTGTGGATCCTGGCTGCAAAACAGTGTTGCTGGCTCTCAAGAATATGAGACAGAAACCATAGAATAAGGAAACAAACAAAATGTATGCTGAGGTTGCTGAGATGAATTATGAGAACAAATCTGTTGGTGAATAGGAAAAAAAAGACAGAAGGAGTTCATGGTAATATTGCCATTGTGCCTCAAAATGTGAAAATTGCTGCCACCTGACACATGCTTGCATTCATTAAGTTATAGGATTCAGTTCATCCACGATTTCACGAGTCCACTAGGGATCTTAGCATGTATGACAGAGGGAACTGTATCTTTAAGTTTGTGCTTTGTGATTTTGAATTAGAATCCTAGTCCAAGCCAAAAGTTACAGTAAAGCAATAATAAAGTAAACTTTGAGTGCTTTGAAAATTTAACAACCACAAGTCATATTAAAAGATCTCTGAAGAGT
This sequence comes from Sigmodon hispidus, assembly GCA_004025045.1. Lineage (NCBI taxonomy): Eukaryota > Metazoa > Chordata > Mammalia > Rodentia > Cricetidae > Sigmodon > Sigmodon hispidus. The sequence continues at coordinate 34,443 of PVIH01001737.1, read as the reverse complement.
CTATTTCAGCAAAATGAAGCACAAATATTGATAATCATTAAAAACATGTATATAAGAAGCAATGGTTAGCTAAATAAACAGCTCATGTTCTAAGTAGGTGTTTGTTTTTGAAATGAATAAAATGAAAACTGAAATCTGTAATCTTAAAGATTTTAGAGCAGTAGTAGGTCTCAAACATTTTTGAACATTTGGTTTTAGTTTTTATATCTAAAAACAACTTTTGTGGACACATGTTTTTTGTTGTCTAGTCTGATGAATGGGCCAGTTAGGGACTTGAGAGACCTGAGGACAGCTTCCCCATGATCAAGGCTATCAGCTTTCATATCAATCAACTTGTTGACAAAATGACCAATGAGACAATTTCCAAGAAAAACTCTGGAAATTAGAAAGAATATCTATTAAAGATACATTTAAAATTTACCAAGAGGTGGTAGTTAAAGATACAGAAGAACAACATGCAGAATGAAAGGGGGCAGTAGTGATTAACACAGGGCAGGAAGACAGACACCAAGGGTCATCCCAGGAAACACTTAGCTAACCACAAAACATTCCAGAAATGAACACTAGGAAAACAGCGAAATAATCCTCAGACCTGATGGTTTGAGAGTTCACATATCTCTTGGTGAATACAGTACCACAAAGGCAAATCAACATAAAAAATGGAATACAGCGATCAACAATATCATCCCGGCATTTGAGGGAGAGGGTGTGGCTCACACACAGAGTTATCAGAGTCTAGCTTGGGTGCAATCGTGGAAGTTTTAGAGCAATGGAGGACTGCTTTGCACATATGTAAAATAAATATTTTCAGATCACGGGTTCACATCGCAAAGTACATTTCTGTGTAGCAGAGGGCATATAATTCCATCCTCAGGCCTTTCTTTCTCCTCTGTAGTAAAGGACAGTCACATCACGATGGTCATGACTGAGGGGTTCCAGGAAGAGCTGGGTGCATTCTGTGTACCATAGCAGAGCTCACACCTGTGGGAATCTGTGGACGTCATCACATTCAAAAGGTACAAGAGCAATAAAGGTCCAGGTAGGGCATCAGATTTTAGTTCTTGCTCTGTGAGTTTTCAGTCCTTTAGGAACTCAGTTTTCTAGGAAATCAGATGCATGCTTGGAACAGAGCTCAACTTCTTGGCTTGCCTCCTTCTTCACTCAGAGAATGTGCCCTGTGGGAGGAAATTCCAGCCATGAACTTTGGAACTTTGTTCCAAAGAATAGGGCTTTCTCCAATGAGAGAGCAGGTGATGTCCTGAGTTGTATAGAGTAGAAAGGAGATTTCTTCAGCCAAGGGAAAGTGTCACAGTGAGTCACTACAACAAAATGGAGGGGCAGCAATGGAGTCTGAAGTCATGAGCAAGGCAAGTACCTGGAAGCAGGATGATGAAAGGAGGAACAGCAGGTGGGAAAGATGTCACTAGGCTGCTCAGGGTGAGTAAGAGAGAGGTGCCTGCTGGGGACCAGCTCCAGGCAGCCTGGTGCATGTGTGAGCTGCCCCCTTGGAAAGGCGGGAGGCTTGAATGGTGTCTGTGTCTCCTAGTGTAAGGCATTGTTATGGGGGACCTTTAAGAAGTGGAACCTTCTTAAAGTAATCAGGCTATGAGGGACCAATTTTGGAACTAATGAAGGTCACAGTTCACTAATCTGTTTGAGAACTCGCTCTAAGGGGGAATTCCCCTAAATCTCCTTGTGTATCTTATGTCACCTTTGCATGCATCCCTATTGCAATGCCATCAGTCATGAGAGTCTCACAAGAGCAGGCCAGATAGTATATCCAGAACATGGAACCAAATGTTAGCCTCTTTGCTTTGCAAAGTACCCAACCTTTGATATTTTATGGTGGAAAAAAAATTGGGCTAACCCTGAGTAAGATATTCATTTCTACAAGATTGGAACAATCCAGTCACTTCACTCAGTTAAGAGAGAAAACATGATTATAGTCCTTCAGAGCCAAGTGTGACGTTGACCTGGAGAAACAGAGTGGATCTGGCAGAGTAGAGAGGAGAGGCCAGGACGACAATGGGCTTGGCATAGAGTCTGCTGTGCTTAATTCAGGGCTGACATGTGTCAGCATGCTATCACAGGAGGGATGCTGTACAGGGAGCCAGACTTGAGCCAGTGTGTAGGGATGATGTATAGGGAGCTGAGAGATACCTTCAAGGACAAAGGGGACCAGTATAGGACAACTCAGAGAAGAAGCTGAGGCAACCTTACTGAAAACACCGTATCACAGTGGTTCACACTGATGGCTGTCTTCCTTCCCCAGGAAGGAGTGGGCCTTCGTAGAAAAAAATTTACCATATTTATATGATAAATACAGGAGATTTCAAGTTAATGTCCACTATACATCTATCTTACTGTAATAGACATGCTTGTAACCTTTAGTAAATACCCTTGAACATGGTTTAATGGTTGACTTTATTCCTGTAAACAGAGAAGCCATAATACAAAATTAGCCCATTTAAAAGGAAAAACTCAGCGGCACTTAGAATAGTCCCACAATTGTACAGACATCATTTTTATCCCGTTCTGAACTCTTTGCACCCTTGTACCTATCCAGTGGTCACCCTCATTTCTCCTCTTCTCTCTTAACTCCAATACTGCATCCATTTGTCTTTAGTATGTCATTATTAGAATAATATATTCCATCTCAGGTCCAATACACTTATTTCATAGGGCTTACAATGTGTGCTTATGGCTGGTTCTCCATAGCTACATATAGTCTAAATATATGAGTTCAATTAGGCTCAGATTGAAAAATCTAAGAAAACTGCATTTATTATTTCCTTCAATGTTTTATCTTCACAATTCTTTTAAAAATAAATACCCTTTCATTGACAAATTACAATTAAATAAGTTTATTTTTTTAATTGTACTGAACACATACCGACATTTTCTTTGAATATGAATTATTCTCTGAATAATACCATATAAAAGCTACACAGCATTTACAGTGCATGTTCTTATGAGCAATCCAGAGGTGACTTAGGTACATGGGCCATGCATATAAGTTCCAGGCAGATACTACACTACTTCGTAAAAGGAAGTTCACAACTCACAAATTGATTGATTTTTGTTTGTTTGACCGATTGGATATTAAAACAGCCCTCTGCAGATTCCATAGGACAGTTTTATTTTGCTACTATTGGCTTACTAAGCTAGTCTTTCCTGCCTCTCTCTAGGTTGCGAGCTCCCAGATGACAAAGGCCATTTCTACTTTTCTCTGTCAGAGTTTCCTTGCTTCCAATGATACTTTCCTAGGCAAGTTTGAGTTTGGAAGAACTGGGTAGACTCCGCTGATATGAATGGAATGACAGATTCTGGGAAACGTGGAGACAGAGCAGATGCAAAGGGGACTGGATATCATATGACACTAATTTCACATCTGAAATATGCTACCCCGCCCCTGTATTCACAGTGAATATCCTAGTGACACTGGGGAGTCAGGAAGGTTGGATGCTGTGTGGTTTCTCAGCTGAAGGGAAGCAGGAGCAAATGTGTTAACATCCTTATTTTGTCCTCATCCCTTCCAATCCAAGCACAGATACACACACACACACACACACACACACACACACACACACACACACACACACACACGAAGTTTAGCTCAGTTGTGAGGCTCGTTGTGCTCCATGGCCTTTCTAGCCACCCCCCCAATCTGGTTTCAGCCCCAAGATAAATCTCTTGGGCACTCTCTTTAATCCTAAGCTTCTAGAGGAAAGGTCGGGCTATGGGAATGACAGGAACCAGACTTTGAGCGTGTTTCCAGGGGCTGAGAGAAAGGAGGACTTTCACTCCAGAATCTCCAGCCAAGGGATTAAGAAAGGCTGAAGGTCATAGAACAGCAGCCACAATGGCCAGAGGAGGAATTCTGAGGCTTCCTTTAGGACTCTTAGGAAGGCCTGTTTCCAGTCACATAGAAGCTGACCTTGGCTTTCTCCCAGGTGTCTGTGCACCCTCAGAGAGCTGCATGCATTTGAACCTGGCTCTGCTCATTCAGGTTGATTATTTAAGGAATGATTTGCAGAAAGAGAAATAAGCCCCTTGTTTCTATTTCCTGTCTCTAGGCAATGACAAGCAATGTCACCTTCGCAGCTCCTATTTCATCCATGATCATCACCTTTTCCACTTGAGAGATTCCCACATCTAAGCAGCAATTGCCATAGTAACCATTATGCCCTAAGAACTCCTAAGGCCGGTGAAATCCATGTCAGATGCCTGTTTGCTTTAGGTACTTGCTTCACTGGCCACTGTCAAAGGATTGCTAAGGACATGCTCTATAGTGCTGAGTCCTGCAGGGTCTCGGGACCCCAACTAGAGGGATGAAAGAAATAAATGGATGGACTGAAGAAAGGGCATACAGAAAAGGTGGAATGAAGGTGCACCAACAATAGCAAGCTGGAAAGGCTGTTAATTTCTAGACATCTGAACTGAGGAGACAGGTTTACCGAATACAGTTAGATGAGAACGGGCTTTTGATACACTGACAAAGGAGACAGGTTTACTAAGCTCAGTGGGGGTCTCTGGAGGGTCTCAGGCTACAGTCCAGAAGGAAGAGGTTGTGGTTGATAGATTTTTGCACACACTGGCCAGTCATTGGTAAACACTGGTACTTGGACCAGAGGAAGGCTTTGTCATGTCTCTGAGTCTTACCCAGGAAAGGCTTTTTTTTTTATTTCCATGAGTCCAAAGCATTGGGGTCCTCAACATGACTGCGTATATGTCAATAATACACATCCACTCATGGCTTCATCTGCTTTCTATATTACAGACATAGCCTGCATCCATATTGTGAAGTTTGAGTTTCTAAGCACCAGACAGTCTCACGGAAACCTATGTGGTGTGTGGGGTAGAAGGTGAGGAAGTGTGGATGTGAAAAACTTTTCCAGACTGGGTATTACATTTAGAATAACCCAATATCGATATATCAGTGATAACATTTGCCCTAAAGTATTCTCCACAAAAACTATATTACAGCTGGCTTGGTGAGCAAGCATATGGAAAGACAGTGTGTGTATATTCCCTGGTAACTCGGGAATTGAACATCAGCCAACAACAAACAGAAGCTGAATTCTCACCCAATCTCAGGTGAAGGCTGCCAATTATATCCCAGTGAGGTAAATGCCAAATTACATAAGTTTGCCTATCACAGAGTATGTGAAGGTAGTCAGAACCAGCTTTGATCTTTGGCTGCTTACCCAGTTTTTGACTGTTTTGTTCGGAAAGTTTGTTCAATTTAACTAATGTTAGATTTTTCTTTTACCTTTCCTTCGGCACAAACCAAACAAAGTTAGTGTTTCTACCTAGAATGATGATGATTAGACATAACTTTTTTTTTTAAGAGAGAGATCATGTGACTTGAGCAGCTCAAATTCTCTTTCAAGATATATTCGAGAATTGAGGAAAAAAACCAAATAAACAAAACTTGGTGTGCTCTACCTCCATAGAGCACATACCTTGGAGGTGCCTGCCTTCATAGGATTTAGCAGCCATCCCTGCATGCTTCACAGAGACCCCTGTTGCGGATGCACCTCCAAGATTTCAGAAAAAAGTAGGAAGAACTGGAGAGTCATTACTTCCTCAAGTGCATCAAAACTATTTATGTAGCACTTACAGAAGCTACCATTTAAAATGTTTGGGAAGATGTACATGGGCTATAAACAAATCTGTGCTATGCCATGTTAAATAAGGAGTATGAGCATCCTGGGACTGTACTGTCTATGGGAGACAACAGTTCTCTATGGGAACCAATGCAGGATTCTAGTTTGTCGGTTATGACTTTGTGTTTTCATTGTTGAGTTATCTGCTGGAAACTCTCACATGTATCATTAATGTCCTTCTAGACGAACTCCACATGGAAATTTTTGTGTAATGACTATGTTTAGAGAACGATTAGACTGTAAGAAGCACAAAATAAATATTCATAAACAAATGAAAGACTTGGCACACCATAATTCCAAACTGACCACCAGTGAGGTTACCCGAATTCCCTTTCTAGGAGCCCTGGAGACACCTGAGGATGGATTCACACTCTCTAGGGGCTCTCAGCTGTGCATGGCAGGCACTCCAGCCAGTCTGATTCTGAGAGTACAATAATGGAAATGTTAAGGATTTTCTGAGGGAGTAAACTTTTAGAAAGCATTTTAGCTTATTTTTTATGGATTGGTTTTTAAAACCAATCTCAGACATTTTTATTTATTTATTTTAATTTGGAAGGAATTATCAGCTGGTATGGAAAATACTGTTTTCTTGGTACTTGGCAGAGATTGGTTCAGTTTGCCAAACCTGGAAAATGAATACAGCACACACTGAAGTAAGTAAAGTTAGTATTATTAAGTGATTTTTACTTATGTCACAAAGCTTGACTAAATTCTTAGAAGTCAGATGGCATTTAGTGCGCTACAGGTGAGTTTCCACAGCTCTGGGCTGTCCACCTTACTATCCTGAAATGTTTGACAGCTCTAATCTAGCTCTTGTGTAAGGGAGGCATCTTTGAAAATATTTCTAATATACTGTTTCTCTAGCTGTGTTCAGTTGCCTTTCACTCTTTCAAGGTTCCGCTGCTATCAGCTGTTTGGGTCTGTTCATTTTTCATCTATTGCAGATGAAATTCATCTATTCTCCAGATTTTATGGGCACACATATCTCAGTGGGGAAGGCATATTCTTGGGGCGGGGATAGATACCAAATGTTTTCTCTTGTCATTTCTTACTGTCTGATTTTCAGTCTTTAAAGCTTTATATTTTCTTTGATTTTTAAGAACTGCCTTTAAGGTGCAGGAGCAGTGGCTCAGTGGTTAAGAGCACTGGTTGCTTTTGCAAGAGAAAGGAGTTTCAGTTCCCAGCAATCACATGGTAGCTCACAATTGTCTGTAAATCCAGTTCCAGAGCATCTGGGTCTCCTTCTGTCCTCTCCAAGCACCAGGTATGTATGCAGTACACTTTCATACATGCAGGCAAACCCCATCAATACCCATAAAATAAATGAATGAGAGAGAGAGAGAGAGAGAGAGAGAGAGAGAGAGAGAGAGAGAGAGGAGGTGTTTTGATACTGGCTTCTCGTGCCCTGGCTGTGATATAATTTGGGAGGGGTGTGCTCTCTTCCTATAGCTTGGAATTGATGTAAGTTTTCAATTTTGCTGTAAACAGCTCATCCAAAAATGACTGTTAATAGTTGTGTTCCACACAGGCACTTGATGACACTTGGCACTCATGCAGGACAGGCTTTCTATCTTCAAAATAAAGCTTGAAAGCAGAGGTTGTTGTGGTAAGGTACCTTAAGTAGCAAGAAAACACATGGACACTTAGAGGCTGCACTTAAAGGATCAAAATATAGTTTTAAAAAATGTTTATTTTACATACCAACTGAAGTTTCCCCTGCCTCCTTTTCTCCCATTCTGTCCTCCCTTCCTTCTGCCGAGGTCGGTCCCCTGCAGGCTCCCTGTGAGTTCCTATGAGCCAGTTTAGTTGATTCTGTGGATTTTCTTGTGATGTTCTTGACCTCTCTGACTCTTACAATCCTTCCTCCTTCTCTTCAGAAGGATTAACTGAGATTGGCCTTCTGTTTGGCATCTTATCTCTGCATCTGTTTCTATCAGTTACTGGATGAAGGCTCTCTGAGGACATTTAAGGTAGTCACCAATCTGATCATAGGAGATGGCCACTATTGCTGGGAGTCTTAGCTGGCGTTATCCTTGTAGATTCCTGGGAGTTCCTCTTGCATCAGGTTTCTATCTAATGCCCAAATGCCCCCCCACACCTTTCCAGTCATCTCTTTCAGTAATCCCCCCTCCATCTACTCTCAAATCATCCTGAGTGAGGTAACCCAGACCCAGAAACACAAACACGGCAAGTACTCAGTCATAAGTGGTATAAAGGACAACCATGCTATAATCCACAGCCCTAGAGAGACTAAGTAGCAGGAAGTCCCAAGGGAAGGGGAAATAGAAGAGATTTTGTGAGTGGACTGAAGAGATAGGAACTTGAGGAAAATTGTATCTTTTAAACCCTTCCTTGCATTTATTTGTCTCTTGGATTCCCAAATCTAGCTGGTATAAACATAGGGCCAGAAGGACTGAAGAGCCTGTCTCACAGTGCCAGTTCCAAAACAAAACATAGAATACCATCTCACACTGGAAATGACAGCTTTAGCAGGCATAGAACCACAAGAGGCATAAGACTTGGTAGACCTAGATTCCCAGATCCATTTAAAAAACAAGCCTATTTTTTCTTATTAAATGAGTCTGTTCAAATTTTCCTCTGTTACAATGAAACGAAGAACTTGTTCCTCATATCAGAGAGTTCCTACTGTGTTCACATCTGTTCTCACTGCTGCAACATAGCAATGGCTTTTGATTTCATGCTCTAATTTTACTTGGCTTAGACAAATGGTTGTTGGATAACATCAGAAACCAGTGGAAAGCAACATCAATGGACAAGACCCAGCAGAAGAATGGATTTTAAGGATAGAGAAGAAAAGTTGAGATAATAATATATTCAGAAATACATAGTGAAAACATAAAGAACACAACCAAAGCATCCAGGGAACTCTAAGATGTTCTCCAGAAAAAAACCTAAGAACCTATGGGCTATAAGATGTGAGACAAAGTCCAAAAGCACAGTTTATTGAATGAAACCACAGCAGAAAAATTTTAAACCCAGAAAAGGAAGTGAACAGCCTAAGACTAAAGATACTTAGTTCCCAAGAACTCTAAGTGGACATGATGAAAGAAAAATTTTGCTATGACATATCATAGTTATACTATAAAAATATAAAGCACAGGAGCAACATCAAAGATTGTAAAGAAATTGCCAACTCATATACAGAGCTGGAAACATAAGAATAATAGCAGATCTCTCAGCAGCCAAAACTGTGGACCAAGATTGGTGTATCTAAAAAGTTTTGTGTTAAAATTAAGAGAGCTAATCAAAACTCAAAACACTTTTGATATCTAATCCAATACTCCAGACAATACCTAAATGAGTACTATGCATAGAGGACCAAGAAAGAAGTTTCATCTACAAGAATAATTTGAGAGAATTCCTTCCACGAGATGAACAGAAGTGTAGAGGAAAACTGGGACCAAATCCATTTTGTCCACCATGGAACCTAGAGGAAAACCTCCTACCACCCTCCCCAAACCAGAACATGCTCTCACTGCATAATTGGTACTTAGCCTTAGACCGGCAGTTAAGTAAAGCTCTTCCCCTTAATAAAAAAAGTAGCAGATGGATTACAGAAAGTCCAACCAGTCAAAACACAAAGAAACACTGAGCATGAGATTCCCAGACCAGTTGGTGAATCCACAAACCCCTACATCCAGGGCTCAGGGATCCTCTCAGAAGAAGTGATGGAGAGGATCTAAGAGCCAGAGGACCAAGACATATTCTATGAGATTATGTCATTTATACATGTCAGGATAGATTTGCCCTTGAACTCTCAACAGTATTATCACCTACACAAGAGCTGAATAGAGTCAACATCAGTTGATATGGCAACATGGATGGGGGAAATTTCATAGACCTACCCCTAGATGAAGAGCTATGGACAAGTAATGACTATCAATAGGAAAACTAGTCAGGGATGAGCCTCTTTAGAATTATGAAATGAAGTCTTATACCACTTCTTAGCATAGACCCAGAAGACTCTGGGTTCTACCATGAGATGCTTGCATTTCTGTTAACACCTGCTGCACTGTACATTAGCTAGGAATGGAACCAGCCAAGATGTCCATAAATAAACAAAATGCAATTTTCTTTTTTTTTTAAACTTTATTTTATTTATTTACTTATTTGCCTTGGTGTTTGCCTGGAACTGGAACTACAGACAGCTGTCAGCTGCCATGTGGGTGCTGGGAATCGAACCTTGGTCCTCTGGAAGAGCAGACGGTGCTCTTAACCGCTGAGCCATCTCTCCAGCAATTTTCTTTAACTACTAAAAAATAAAACCATGAATTTGTAGGAAAATGGAAGTATCTCAAAGAAGTAATTTATATTGGAAAGAGTACTCCCTGTTTTCTTTCACATGTAGATCCTGGGTTTTGACTTTTTGACATTTTTAACTTAAAAAATTTTACCAACCAACCATGTTTCCCTTCGCTCTTCTCCTCTCACTCTCCCCCTATCTCCCCCTCCCCAACTTCTCAAAGAGAATAAGATCTCCCAACAGGGAGTCAACAAAGTCTGGAACATCAAGTTGAGGCAGAACCAAGCCCCTCCCCCCTGCATCAAGGTTGGGCAAAACATCCCTCTACTGTGGAATTATGCTTTTGTACATTGCAAATATTTGTCATTGCAAATACTGGTTTAATAAAACACTGATTGGTCAAGTAGCTAGACAGGAAGTAGAGGTGGGAAAACCAGTCTAGGAGAATGCTGGGAAGAGGAAGAACAGAAAAACGGATGACAGTGAGACACAGAAGAAGCAGAATGAGAGTGCTGCACTGAGAAAAAAGGTACCAAGCCACATGGCTAAATATAAATAGAAATATAAGTTAACTTAAAGTATGAGAGTTAGCAAGTAATAAGCCTAAGCTATAGAATGGCAGCATGTAATTAATATGAGACTTTGTGTGATTATTTGGGTCCGCTGGTCCGGACTTGGGGTAGGCTGGGCCAGAAACTTCTTACTATATACCTATATAGGGAACGGGTTCCAAAAAGCCAGCTCATGCACCAAGGATAAATCCTGGTCCAACCACCAGAGGCCCCAACAAATGCCTAAGCTACATAACTGTCATCCACATTCAAAGGGTCTAGTCTGGTCTCAAGCAGGTTCTCTAGCTGTCAATCCAAAGTCAGTGAGCTCCCAGGAGATGAAGTCAGCTATCTCCATGGATTTCCCATCATGATCTTGACCCCTTTGCTCATATAATCCCTCTTCCCTGTCTTCTACCGGATTGAGAGCTCAACCCAATGCTCAGCTGTGGATCTCTGTATCTGCTTCCATCAATTGCTGGATGAAGGTTCTATGATAACAATTAGGATGGTTGTCAATTTGATTACAAGGAAAGGTCAATCAGGCAGCCTTTCCATCATTGCTCTGAGTCCTAGCTGAGGTCATCCCTGTGGATTCCTGGGATTTTCCTAGCACCAAGTTTCTCCCTAATGCTAAAATGGCTCCCTCCATCAAGATATCTATTTCATTGTTTTTCCTTTCCATCTCTCCTCCAACTCTTCATTCCATTCCCTCACATTCTCTCTGCACCTCCCCTTCACCGCCCCCCTCCATGTTCTCAATTTACTAGGAGATCTTATCTATGTCCCTTTCCCAGAGGAGCTAGATTTTGACTTTTATGTATGTATCTATAGAGATCTGCCTCCAGATCTTGAATTAAAAATATATGATGAGATGTAGAAAAGTTCTCAAGGGAAGAGTAGGGGAAGCAGGGTAATGGCAAATATGTGACATGAAAGCAGACTAGGGAAATATTCCAGCAGAGGAGCAAGGTTGGGAGAGGTGAATAGATGGGGAGATGATTAACAAAGTGTTTGTAAAAAATGAAATCCTTTCATTTATATTCTAATTGTTAAAGAACATTTTAAAGTCCACTTAATTAACCTTTTGAATACAAGTGCTTTTACCAGCTGCCTGGGAAGTATAGTTAGTAGTTTTTTTACTCTTTGGCTCTTAGAGGGGCCTGCCACCAGCTCCCAAATAAATACATGGAGATTTATTTTTACTTGTGAATGCCTGGCCTTAGCTTGGCTTGTTTTTAGCCAGCTTTTCTTACCTTAATTTATCCCAACGACCTTTAGTCTCTGGGTATTCTATATACCTTTCTTGACTTCTTGCCCTGCGGCTTGCTGTGTACGGGGTGGCTGGTCCCTGGACTTCTCTCCATCTTCTTTCCTCCCCCAGATTTCTCCTCCTATCTGTTCTCTCTGCTTGCCCTCTCCACCTGTCCTTTTTCCTGCCTTGCTATTGGATGCTCAGTTCTTTATTCGACCAATCAGGTGCTTTAGACAGACCAAGTAACACAGCTTCACAGAGTTAAACAAATGCAACATAAAAGAATGCAACATATCTCTGCATCATTAAACAAACATTCCACAGCATAAACGAATGTGACATATCTTCAACTAATATTCTACAAGAGGAAAGGACAAGCATGCCCATTTCACATCATGGAATTGTAAGTGGGTCTCTCAGCGGTGCCGTGTACAGGGTAGCATAAGGCTGCCATGTTGTTGGACACAGTTTTTAGCAGTCCTCAGAAGGCAGATTTTGTTTGGAGACCAGGAGAGTCTAGTAACCTTTTCTTAGTGGCTCAGGTAGCAGTGGTACTCTGTATCCAGGACGACAAAGAAAGGTTCTTACTTTAAAATTGCTTTGTATCCTTGTGACTTTCATGGAAATAGCTCCCCATCTATCATAGAACATCCATGCTGTTGGTGGTCACTTCCTGCTCACCACCTCCCTGAAGTGTGTGTTCCTTTGTCTCCTGTTTGTTTTTCTCATGCACTTGATTCTTGGATGCTGGGAAGGATTCTTATAAGGCTCAGAGCTATGTTTGAATCCTGAAGCTGTTTTTGAATTTCATGCTTTGAGTTCTTGTGCTGCATCAGTGCTAAAGAAAATTTGGCACAGTCAATCCCTCGGTCTGAGTAGCTTATGGTGATAGATTTGGAAAGAGTTGGCAATTCAAGAGAAAGGGAGAGGGAGAGGAGATGGGTTTGAAAAGGGGTGAGAGTGAAGGGGAGGGTATGGATTTGAAGGGACAGACTGGAAAAGTCCCCTGCTCCTTCACTATTTATAGCCATTCCGAGGCACTAAAAGCACAATGGTCATAACTCTTAGCCACACAGGAAGAACGCGCCAAACAATTCTTTCTTACTTTTGCACCTTCTGGCTCTTAAGTGCTCGTTGTTTGGATTTCTGATCTGATAGCTGTATTTAAAGATTGAGCTTCTCTGAAAGCCTGTATTTGTCTAAGCTGTTGCTTCTGCTAAGCACTCTGGCCACTCCATCAGCTTCAAGGAAGCAGGCCAGGGTGATGCCTACCTAGTACTGCTGTGGCTCTGGTCAGCAGCATAGGTGGTCATGTGATCAAGGCCATGTCAATGCAGCTCTGTAGCTCTACAAACACAGAAGCATCATGTATCCAGAGTCCAGCACCTCCTGCTGTCCTGAAGTGCCCTGTGAATGCTTCTTGACAGCATCCCCATTGCTATGTCCTGCTCTGTTACTCAGATTCCTAAGACTGAATACATCCTGCTTCCTTCTCTGTCTCCATCTTTGAACTTTATATTTTTGCCCCCTAATTTTCCAGTTTTATGATAAGTTAAAAAAGGTTAAAATTATTTTACAAAGGAGTAATTGAAAGAATAAACACGACTTAAATGTAGTCTTGAAACATAAAGGAGTTTTGGGTAAAAATATCAGTGACATCAAAGCTAGCAATTTCTAGGATTTCACACTGTAGTAGGAAAGATGAGCTTTTCCAGGGTCTGGTAACCATACCTTACTTGGAGCATTGGGACAAGGAGCACTTGGAGAGGGTGTGGACCCTGGACAGAGGGACTTGGGGAATAATGGTAATGTCCTATCTTTTCTTTGCTCCAGTTTCCACACTGAGTCCTCTAGGATTCTAAGTTCAGCATGCCACAGCTGACTCTGAGTGAAATGAAGAAAAGCAACCCTAGTGGATTAGCACTGAAGAAACTCCTAATTTCTCCAGCAGCAGAAGCAGGATGAGCTGACTCTATGTGGCTAAGGTGAGCAAACTCTCACTAACAATGAGTCATTAGCATGATGTTTGCATACTGTGCACATGTGCATGCTGATAGAGCCAAGCATATGGATGCCCTCCTTAGTCCCATGTGTTAAAACCTTATAGGGCCCAAACCTATAATGCCTCTAGTATGTAGAAAAACTCAGTAAGTAGGGCCTACACACTGCGGGGTGTGCCTTTGAGGGTGATACTGGGACTTGGTCCTTCCTGTTTGTTTCTTTGCTTTTCGTCTCCTTGAAATAACCAGCTTTCCCTCTGTGGTGTGTGCCTGTCATTATGTATTGCTGTATCACGGGTCCAAAGCAGTTGACACGGTGCTTATGCATCAAACCCTCTGAGACTCACAAGCACTAGGAAATCTTTCCTCCTTCATGTCAGCAGTTTGCCGCCATGATGGAAGGACCAGACTTCTTCAAAAGATGACCCGTCCCTGACAGCTGAGTAGAAGACCCAGTCTGGTTTCCTGCTGGTCTATACTCTAAGGAACAAATTTCCAGGTCTCTACTCGTGACTCTCATAGCTCCATATGTCTCACAGGTGGCTTTGTTTGTTCTGGTACAACTAATCTTCTTGCTAGGTTACTGTAGCCTAAAGGAGTCTGTACTTTCTTTGTGGGATATTTACATTCTGCTGAACAGCATTTGATATAAAAGCATTGATAGTGAACATTTAGTAGTATGTTACTTGTGCTCGGGAGGCCCTTAGTGGGGGAGTCAGAGACTGGACCCCAGGGATATGAAAAGAGACATGTGGATTTTTTTTAAGGTTACAGAGGACCTGATCTCAGCTGCCCTTTTCCTTGCCTCTCATTCAGCCTCTTCATAGTCCTGATTGTGTTGGAACAGGGGACTAACTGGAAGGCAATCATGCCTTTCTTGTTCTGGGCCACAAGGGATACTCAGCTCTAAGCACTCAGCCAGGGATCTCAGGATTACCCCAGGAGACTGGCACCAAGCCAACTGTTTGCCTGATTTGGCTGCCTCCCCAGCCTGTCTTTGAGGTATTTAGAAAGTGCAGCATGAATGCCTATGGCTCAGCCCCAGCTATGGGAAAATAAAACGTACCACTTCTTACAAACCAATTCTCAGTGTCAAGTTCAATGTTCCTCAAGTGGTTCTGACCCAAGAGTGTGTCCTCACATGTAGAATATCTTGACCCAATTGCAGGACAATTATAGGCATGAAATCTTGGAAACTTGAAAGGTCTGGGACAGTTCAGCTCAGAGGACACAGGACAACCAGAGGGATCCAGGTTCAACTGTGTTGGAAGATCAAATGTTGATGCATTAAAAATCTTAGGGCTTTTTTGAAGAGATGATTTGTGAGCAGGGAAGCCTCATGGAATACTTCAGCCTCCAATGGAGGTAGCTTACAAGAAGTAGAGGTAGAGAGAAGATTATTATTTGATTGGTTAAGATGTGAGCATTTGCTATGTTTGTCTTATACAGTCAGAGATTTCAAGACATCACTGCTCATGTCTGGTTTTCTGCCTATAATAGGGCTCTCTTTCTTTCTTTCTTCTCTTCAAAAATGTTCCCTGAACCTTGGAGGGAGTCATATACTTGTAGATAAATAACTCAATGGTTATGTGTCCCCAGCACAGATCAGGTATGAGTGTTTGTATTTACTGCTGCCCATTGCACAATCTAACTTTTCTGTTACTCTGTGCCATCAACATAACCATTTAGAAGGGAATTTGATAAACATATGTCAATTTAGAAAAACAATAGCAGTAGCTTCACCAGTAGAGCCTACAACCTCTCTAGCCACAAGGTAGATCAAGTTTATGGTACCAGTTATGAATTCTTTCTTATGGATCAGGCATTAAAAACAGTTAGAAAATGTTTGGTTACCCCTATAACAGACTTGCCACTACTGTACCAATGAACACTGAATTAAAGTTATTTTTAGTCTATATGTAATTTCTGCTTTGAAACCATGTATAGACTATTTTTGTATTTTAAAATGAATATTTAATTATTTCCTGATATATTTGATTTTATCAAACAAGAATTATAAACTAAACTTGTTCAAGTCTTACTTACAAAAATTCATAGATATTTTCTTATAATCAATTTCACTTTCATGTACCCAAATACTCTTTAGGGCTATAGTAAATGCTACTTATATATTCATAAATCAAACTTATTGATCACTTTATTACATGCATTTTTTTATACATGAGCAGAAAAACCCACATCAACATTTGCTATGGTTGAGCTGTTTGTAAAGGGTTCTGGATATTTCTGGAGAGTTTTACTTATCTGCTTTACTCCTCAGGTGCTTGGTGCAAACAAGTTAATAATCATTTTACATGTTATAAGTCATATTGCATATAACTTTTGCTAATAGATTTTAAGATGTTTACAATTCATCTTTGTTCACTTTATTGCTGCTACTGAATCTTTTATCTTCTTTTTTATTGTTTTATGAAAATCAATATCAAACATTATATAAAAAAGCAAAACCTTTAGAATAGATAACAAAAAACTCATACACTAATAAAACTTCTTTTTTCCCTTAAATACATGAAACATAAAAAATAAAATCTAAAGCTTCTCAAGCCAGGTTAGGCACAGCTACAAATAAAGAAAGCACAGTAGGTCACAGCTAATGCCCACAGATGCACTATGGCCACCACAAATTTCTGCTAAGCAATCCTTCTACAGATAAACCAGAAGTTTTGTTTTGTGTATGTGCATGTGTTTTAAATCACTTTATTCATCTGTCATCTTTCAATGAAAAAATGTTTTTGCTTAAAATTCACTAATAAATGAGTACATCCTCTGCTTATCCTTCTGTGTTTGTGAGATATTCTCCAAATTCATCCATTTGCTGGCAAATTTTAGTATATCATTTTTTTCTTACTGTTGAGTAGTACTCCATTGTGTAGCTGTACCACAGTTTGTTAATCCATTCCTCAGTTAAGGAGTATCTAGGTTGTTTCCAGGTTCTTGCTATTACGAATAATAATAGTTGAGCTAATGCCTTTGGGGTGTGAATGTGCATCTTTAGAGTATATGCCCAATAGTGATATTGCTGGATCCTTGGGGAGAGTGATTCCCAGTTTTCTGAGAAACCTCCATATTGCATTCCAGAGTGGCTAAAAGTAATCCCACTAAAAACAAGAACTAGACAAGGCTGTCCCCTCTCCCCTTATCTAGTCAATATAGTTTTCAAAGTTTTAGCCAAAGCAATAAGAGAATGAAAGGAGATTAAGGGGCTACAAATTGGAAAAGAAGTGAAACTATGAAACTATCTCTATTTGCAGATGATATAATTGTATACCTAAGTGACCCACAAAATTCACCAGGGAACTTCTACAGGTGATAAACTCCTTCAGCAATGTAGCAGAATACAAGGTTAACTCAAAAAAAAATCAGTAGCTCTCCTATATACTAAAGACAAACAAACTGAAAAAGAAATAAGGAAAGCATCACCCTTTATAATAGCTGCAAATAGCATTAAATACCTTGGTGTAATGATGACCAGAGAAGTAACAGATCTGTTTGACAAAAACTTTAAATGACTGAAGAAAGAAATTGAAGAGGATATCAGAAAATGGAAAGATCTCCCATGTTCCTGGATATGTAGGATCAACATAGTAAAAATGGCAATCTTACCAAAAGCAATCTACAGATTCAATGCAATTCCCATCAAAATTGCAACACAATTTTTTTTCTACAGACCTTGAAAGAACAATACTAAATTTTATTTGGAATAACAGGAAAGTCAGGATGGCCAAAACAATTTTGCTCAACAAAAGAACCTCAGGAGGCATCACCATCCCCGACTTCAAGTTATACTATAGAGCTACAGTATTAAAAAAAAAAAGCCTGGTACTGGCATAAAAACAGACTTGTGGATCAATGGAATCGAACTAAAGACCCAGACATTAACCCACACACCTATGAATACCTTATTTTCAACAAATGAGCCAAAAATATTCAATGGAAAAAAGATAGTATCTTCAACAAATTGTGTTGGCATGCCTGGATGACAGTGTGTAGGAAAATGCAAATAGATCCAAGCCTATCATCCCACACAAAACTCAGATCAAAGTGGATTAAAGACCTCAACAAACCATCTGCACTGAACTTGATAGAAAAGAAAGTGAGAAATACCCTCCAACACATTGGCACTGGTGACCACTTCCTAAATATAACAGTGGTAGCACAGACACTAAGAACAACAATCAATAAATGGAATCTCCTGAAACTGAGAAGTTTCTGTAAGGCCAAGGACACTATCAGTAAGACAAAGCGACAGCCTACAAGTGACAGATGACTGATCTCTAAAATATATAGAGAACTCAAGAAACTAGAACCCAAAACCCTAAATGACCCAATCAAAGTTAGTTCAGAACTAAAAAGGGAATTCTCAGCAGAAGAATTACAAATGGCTTGAAGACACTTGAAAAAATGCACAACATCTTTAACCATCAGAGAAATACAAATCAAAGTAACTTTGAGATACCACCTTACACCTGTCAGAACGGCTAAGATCAAAAACACAGATGACAGCCTATGCTGGAGAGGATGCAGAGCAAGGGAGCACTCCTCCATTGTTGGTGGAAGTGTAAACTTGTTCAGCTACTGAATTTTTAATGTTTTATTTTTAAACAATTTTAATTACTGGAAGTTGCAAATATAGTGCATTTCACCCAGTTTCCTATAGAGGCCACTGCTTATTGAATCAATGTTCGAAAAGTGTGTGCTTACAGTCTGTGTCCTTTTATCCCGTGTGTAGATTCATGAAACCACCAGGTTAACAATGGGAGTTAGCTTATCACCATAAACATCATTCTCATGCCATTTCCAATAGCTGGCAGCTACCGTTCTGCTTCCATTTCACAAGCATGTATTTTTATTATCTTTTTCATAAAGCTTCTGAGATTCATTTAAATGATATGTATTAGCAGCTCATTGCTTTCTATTGCTAAATAACTTTCTGTCCTATAGAGGATTCCGGAGTGTATTCATTTGAGTATTTTATTTTATTATTGTATTTGTTTGTGTACATATGTGGGTGCCCATGAAGAGAGTGAAGTGTAAAGACTCAAAGAGGTCAGCTTCCAGTTGGCTGTGAGTCATCTGCTAAGCCTTGCACTTTCTGTTGTGATTAATAGAACACGCAGGTATTTTTTTTTTAATGAATTGTATATTCATGGTTAACCAATAGTTTTATTTTTAATAAGTAATGGACATCTTATTTTTCAATTTATCTTTTTGCATTAGCAAATGTTATTTATTTCTCATTGGCCTAATAAGGGTTACATGGATTTTTTTAAAAAAATATTTCACAAGCTTGCCTTTCTGAGTAAAGCACACCCATATAACTTTTCTTATGCATTACTTATTTCTCCTCACTTATATTTTGAGAATGTTTGCACCCATATTGGCCTGAGGATTTCCATTGTTCACTATCTGTGTGATGTTGTCAGAGGCATTTTTGATTTCATTGTGTTGATTTTATTTTCTTACATTTTTCTATCTCTTTATTTTCGGGTTGCTTATCTATGCTGAGGTATCAGAGGTGAATTTTTTAAGATAACTGAAGATGGATCATCTTTTTTTTTGTTTAATTTACTTGCTAATGCCTGTTTTCATTTGATATATTTATGTTCACGATAATCATGAACATATTTTATCCATAGATGAATTAATGTAATCTACTTTAACTTGTTTTCTCACTTAAATACGCTTTTATCACTTTAAAGTATTTTTTTTATATTATAATGTAATTTCTTCATTTTCCCCTTTCTTCTCCTTCCAAGCCCTACCACATACCCCTTTGCTTTCTTTCATGTCCTGTTTTTGTTCAGTTACTGTTACGTGTGTGTGTGTGTGTGTGTGTGTGTGTGTGTGTGTGTGTGTGTGTGTATACCTACATACAGGGCATGCTTTTAATTCTCTATGTGTTTACTTCCTGATTTGAACGTATTTCTGAATTACATCAAGATGTAGCTACATTGTTTTTAGAGTTTGTCTCGTATACGGCACCATTAGTAATTGCTTAGACATGACATCATGTACACACACGGTGCAGTTTCCCCCTTCTGTCCCTTCCCTTCCTGTTCACAGTGTTTCCTCTGCGTACACTGAGAGCATTCGAAATCTTACAAATCTGTTTTCTACTGTCAAACATAATTTAAGAACTCTGAGGTAAAAAGGAAAGACTATCTGTGGGTGCTTTCATTTTTTTCTTATTTCCTGAAAGAGATTTTATTGAGTGTAGAATCCCAGGATGGTAATTATTTTCTTTTAGTACTTGAAAAAAAGATGTCTCTTCACTCTGGCTCCCTGGAGTTCTGAGGCGAGTCTGGGTGGGCCTGAACTCTTTCTCCTCACAGGTCAGCGGCTCTTCCTGCCTGCTTCAAGGATGATTGTCTTACCATTGAACATTTTGAGGATAACGTAATTTCAGTGTTAATTTTTTAAAATTCCATTTTCCATTTGTTCAGCTTTTAGCTTCTATAAGTTTAAATATTTCTCTGAGTTTGGACAGTTTCAAGCCGTCAGTTTATATGTATCTTGCTCTCTGCTTTTCAGTTCTGCATTTTGTTCACTCAATCTGCTTCTAGTTTTGTATATTTTTAAACAGTAAAGTTTCTGTTTTGTTCCTTTCAATATATATATATATATATATATATATATATATATAGCTGAGATTCTATTTTTTAATTGTTTCAAGTATTTTTACGGTTCCTCACTGAAGAGTTTTCATAATGGCTGCGTTAAAATCTTGGAGGCTCACCAGCATCTGTGAGCTCTCCTTCCCATTTGTTGACTGTTTTTTCCTTCACTAAGTCTTCTTCATCTTACAGCATCTACCTGAGCCGGAGGCACCTTAGACACTATACTTCCAGGCTCTGGGTACTGATCTAATTTTGCCTTTCAGTCAATGTCTTCTGACGGCAATCCATCTTCAGACAGACAGATGCCTGTTCATGACTATCAGTGATGTGCCCACTGACACTTTTGAGAAGCCATGAGGAGGTGGGGACACACCATTGATGCTTGCTAAAGGTGAAATCCCAGTCTTCCCTTCCATCTTCTCTGCTGTTTCTTTGAGTGAGTTTTAGGCAATCTCATTGCACTTTTGAAAGAATGACAATATGGGTTTCCCATTTAGCCCTTGAGGCTGGGCGGGAGGGAGGGAGGTACCGTTTTCTTCTATGGACTTTTGCTAGAGTATACTACCCCATTTTGATTCCCTGGACTAGAAAAGTTGAGGATTTTTTGTTTGTTTGTTTGTTTCCTCTTTTTGTTTAGAAAGGGGAAGATTTTGTTTTAAATATATTGTCTTCCTATTGGCACTTCTAGGTTCTTTACTTTTCTAGTTCCCAGACTAGGATATATTAAATCAAAATGAAACACAATGAGCTCATTACCATAACATCCGTTGGGATGTGCCTTTCTCAGACAATCTACCCCAACTTCTCTATCTTTCAGTCTTCTGATGGTTGTTATGTAATTTCCACATTTTTAATTGTAGTCAGCTGAAGTATTAAAATATAAACATTTGTTGTGTGTATGTTTTTTATTTCTTTTTTCTTTAAATTTATTTATTTTACATACCTACCTCAGTTTCTTCTCCTTCCTCTCCTACCATTGCCTCTTCTAACATCCCCTCTGTCCTCCTAATCCACTCCTCCTTCGAGTTTGTTCAGAAAGGGACAGTTCTCCCATGGGTGGCAATAAAGGCTGGCCTATCAAGTTGCAGTAAGACTAAGCACCTTCTTCCCATGTATTTAGGCTGTCGAAGGAGACCCAGTATGAAGAGTAGGTTCCTAAGAGCCAGCCAAAGCACTAGGAACAGCCCCTGCTCCCATTGTTAAGAGTCCCAGAAGTAGACGAAGCTATACAACTGTTACATATATGTGGAGGGCCTAGATCAGTCCCCTGCAGGCTCCCGTGAGTTCCTAAGTCAGGTTGATTAACCTGATTCTGCAGGTTGCCTTGTATGTCCTTGACCTCTCTGGTTCCTACAATCCTTCCTCTTTCTCTTCAGCAGGATTCCCTGAACTGGGCTTAATGTTTGACTGTGGGTCTGCATCTGTTTCCATCAGTTACTGGATGAAGCCTCTCTGATGACAATTGGGGTAGACATCTGTAGTGGATTATGTGTTACATTTTAAATAATTGTCTTGCCTACGGGTTTAATAGAAAGCTGACTGGCCAAAGGCAAACAGGAAGTGTGGGCAGGGCTACCAGCCTAAGAAAACTCTGGAAACAGGCAGTGCAGAAGACAGATGCCATAAATTCGCTGGAGCTGCCAGGAGACGCAGCAGAAATACTGCCGAGAAAAGGTACCGAGCCACATGGCTGAACAGGATAAGAAAGATGGGTTAGTTTAAGACTAAAGAGCTAGCAAGTTATATGCCTGGGCCCTAGGCCTATCCGCAGAAAATTAATGTGTTTGTGTGTCTCTGTGGAACTGCGAGTGTTTCTGCCGGTCCAGCCAGAAACCTCATACAACAAACACCAATCTTTGAGTATAGCAAAATATCTTGTGGCATGGGACTCAGGCTGGACCAGTCATTGTTTGGCCACTCCAACAGTCTCTGTGCCATTCTTACCTGGCACATTCCATAGGCAGGGCAGACTGTGGGTCAAAGGTTATGTGTTTGTGTTGGTGTTCCAGTCTCTCTGCCGGAAGTCTTGCCTGGCCACACAAGATTGCCAGTTCAGGCTACATATCTGCTGCTGTCAGGATTCTCATCTGGGGTCATCCTTGTAGACTCCTGGGAGTTTCCCTTGTACCAGGTTTCTACCTGACTCTGAAATGTGCCCCTTTCCAGTCATCTCTTTTAGTATTCTCTCCCTCCATTCAACCCCCCCACCCCACTCCAAATCTGATCTCTCATGTTCCTATCCCCACCTGCTCCCAGTTCACTAATTACATCTTTATGGAGCATCAGACTTTACCTTTTCGTTTATTGATAGGTTTGGCATGAAGTCTATGCACCTCTTGCTGGTATTGCCTCACAGTCCCCTTGTCTCAGCTTCCTGAATACTGGAACAACAAATATGAGCCATCATGCACACACAGCTTTTGTCATCTGATTTTTAATGTTCTTTCTAAGCACTTTATTGCTCAATATTACTTTTGTTCTGTTTGTTGGATTTCACCTTTGAGTAAGACAATTCACCTCGTTTACATTGACTTTAACTACTGATAATAACAATTAATTGAGAGTCTATCTACCTGCACAGAAAGGAAATCTAGACCACAGCATGGCTGTGGGGTTTGGGGTTGGGTATTGTAACAAGCTGGTTACAGAGCCCTTACGAGGAATTGCAAGGGCTTTTTCTTGGCTTTGGGCCTAGTGAGGAGCCACAGAAATCTCTCGAGTGAATTGTGCCACAACTCACTTTGGCTTTTAGCAAGTTCACTCTGGCGATGTGGAGGTAAGTTTATTCTGGTGATGTCTGGGGATACGCCACTCTGGGAACCCGAGGAAATAGGGTGGCTTGCCAGTTTTCAGGTGCTGACAAATCAGACTTCAGAAACATTTAGAGTGAGGGAGGTAGTGTTTCTGAATCTCTCCTACCTGTGAGTGCCCAATCCATTCCTTAGGATGAGGCTATTCCAGAAGGATTTATGATCTTTCATGAAGACAGTCCCTAACAACCCATCTCCATAGTCCTCTCTGAATTTGCTGAGGCCAAATCACCAAATAGACAAGGCAGAGAGCACCGTGTGAGCTTCTAGTACCTCATAGTACCCCACCAATGCAGGATGGCAGAGGCTGGTTGAAGTGGATAACTGTAGGTGTCTTTTGTCAGTAAATGGGCCTTTTCCCATGATGTTTAGTGTCTGGTCTCACAGGATGTTCCTAGTTACAGACTTAGTTGGTGGAGTCATGTGGAGCACGTTACAGATCTTAACTGATTCCATCTGAGGCAGAGGTGACATATTAGTGTATTTGCAGCTCAGATCAGCCCTGCAATAAAGAAGTCTGCTTATCTTGACTTAGTCCAGCCCGTTCTTTGAGTAGGGGATGCTTTTAATCACTGGATAGCTTAAGAGCACATTTTGGAAGCAATGTTTTACGCACCCCTTCAGCTCCAGGCCTGGATGACAAGCTCTGTCTTTTCTGAAGCTCCTCAGTCCCTGAAACACAGGCTGTCACCCATAAAAACAGTTCACTTTAGCAGAGATTCTTGGGGACCAGGGACATCTCTAATAAGCCCTCTGATCTAAAAGCTGCCTCCTCACACTTACTTACAGCCTTACCTTCTCCTGGGAACTTTTATTATTTTTTATTAATTTAAAAGGTTTTTTTCTTTTACATACCAACCACAGTTCCCCCTCCATCCCCTCTCACTCACCCCTCAGCTTCCCCCCCCCATCCACTCCTCAGAGAGAGTAAGGCCTCCCATGGGGAGTCAAAGTGTGGCATATCAAGTTGAGGCAGGACCAATCCCCTCCCCCTTGCATTAAGGCTGAGCAAGGTATCCCTCTGCAGGGAATGGGCTCCACATCCCAGTCACTTTCTTATTGCTAATTACACATGACCAAGTGTAGATTTGTATCAGCCACACTCTCAGTCAGTCACTTTCTCTTTTTGAAAAGAATAAATTTATTTATTTTACGTCCCAGCCAGCAGCTTCCCTCTCTCCTCTCCTCCTGGCCCCGCCCCCTCCTCCTAGCCCCTCCCCCCCCGCCCCATTTCCATCCCCCAGAGTATCATTAGACACCATTACATTGACATTTTTTTCCCTCCAGTCATGCTTGGTTCTATCCTCGGTGTCTGAGTCATCTGGCCTATGTGTCCTGGTGCTCAAGGCAGTGTCAAGGGTGAGCTTGCTCTCCTGGCATGGGTTTTAGGTTAGACAGGGCACGCTTGGCCACTCCTTTAATCTATAGGTCTCCCATATCCTAACATGTCTGTAGGCAGGGATGGAAGGTTATGTGACTGGATTGGTTTCTCACTACCCTCACTCGATGCCTTGCATGGTTATAGGAGATGGCCAGTTCAGTCTATGTATCTGCTATTGCCAGGGGTCTTAGCTGGTGTTGTCCTCATAGATTCCTGGGAGATAACCTTGATTTTTACCTGATCCCCAAATGCCTCTCTCTCTTCAGTACTTTTCCCATCCACCCACCCACCCCAAACCTGGTCACTCATGTTCCCATCCCACCAACCCTCAGTCTACTTACAAAATCTCTTCTATTTCCCCTCCCAGAGAGAGCCAGGTGTCCCCCCATGATCCCTTCTTGTTACTTAGTCTCTATTTTCTTATAGAGGTTGATAAGAATTTACTAAAGGAAAGTTGAAGAACTGTTAAAAAAGAATGTAGAGGAAAAAGCTATTTTGGCTCAAAATTAGCTCAGTTAATATGCTGGTGCTAGCTGTGTGCATACACATGTACATTTGCCTATTTGGGAACAATGTGCTTTCCACAGTTATCATGAGTTCCTTTGTAGGTTAATGCCATAGCTTGAGAGGACATTCATATGTCATTGAACACTCTTTGGCAGCAGACTGCAAAATTTCCTGTTTGATTATGCAGTGTTTTATTAGCCCTTGGTGTCTGCTGTTGTATGGATGATTTATTTATCTCTGTGAAAATTCATACTGAAATTTGTTCATCAGCTCAGCATTATTGAAAGGTGGCATGGCCTTGGGAGGCCAGGGGTATGAATGATGATCAGCTTATGAGTCTTTGAGGGGAGTTATGGAATTGGTCAGAGCTCTCAGGTGTGGATTAGGTACTGTGAGCATGGGATGCTGAAAGAGTGAGCCTGGCCTTTCTGGACCTCTTGCCATTTCTCTACCCATGTATCACTCTTCTGTGTAGCATCAAAGATTTTTGTTACACAACACAAAAACAGACCAAGGCACTGGCAGAGTCCATGTCATGGGCTCTTCTAAGTGTGCCCCATCTTATCATTCTGGAAGTTTGCAGATCCAAGCCTTTCTTGAAACTTGAGTTCAGGACCATGATATTTTTGATATAAATGATGGATGCCAATCTTGAATTGGGCTCACTAACCATCTTTGTTCTTCTCCTCCTCCACCACCCCCTGCTCCTTCTTCTGGTTTTTCAAGACAGGGTTTCTCTGTGTAGCCCTGGTAGTTCTGGAACTTACTGTAGCCCAGGCTGGCTTTGAACTCAAAGAGTCCTGGCTGCCTCTGCCTCCTAAGTGCTGGGATTAAAGACCTGAGCCACTATCATCCGGTTGGCTTATTAACCTTCTAATCATCCCCACTGGTTACACAATCACAGGCTGGAAGCAGCCTGGATCCTAAAATCAGCGCTTACAGAAAAACTGTTTGAAGACCCTTGACCTATATCAGACTACGTGAGAAGTAAGCACTCTCTGTGCCAGGGCACTCACATCTCAGTACCCACTCATCACTGCCAGAGTTTATAGTAGGCCATAATTTTCGTATCTTTGAGTTTGTTTTCAATTTAAAAATAAAGTTCCCATGAGCACATTTAACACATATCTATTTGTATCTCTAAGTGCTTTCTTTGAAAATACTCTATTTACAAGAAAATCTATATAATGCACACACTCACGGAGACATACATACAATACAAGCATACACACACACAGATACAGAGACACAAAGACATAGACACATGTATATATACACACATACAAAGACAAGCACACATATAGACACAGAGACAGGCAGGCAAATGTGTGTGTTTGTGTAACCCTCTATCACACATAAAATAGTGTCTGAGAATAACTGTCATATTAGGTTTTGTCAAAGTTATCCTAACAACCTTCTCATTTTATAGGTTGAAAACAGAACCTACTGACCCTGGCTCACAATTAGTTACCTTGTCGGAGACTGCTGCCTCAACAGAAGCGCTGACACTTATTCTTCCCTTTCACATCTCTTTAGAAGAAGAAATGGCATTCTCCTTTTCCAGGGAGACAGCCACAGCAATCCAAGGTTGTCATCAAGAACTCCAGATGAAGATTCCAGAACCCCTAAGATAGCTGCACATGCCACACCAGAGCCTGTGCAGAAAACAACTCAGAGGCTATAGGAGATTGAGAACAGGGGATACTTTCCTTTGGTCTAAATCATTAATGGCAGCTCTGAAGGTGGCTTGAGACCTGAGTTTCTGGTCTGGGGTCCAGGCAGAGTGTGGCCCTCTGTGAAGAATCCCATGGCAGCCCCTGTGTTTGAGTACACAAACCAGGCTTCCCTGTGCTAAAAGGTGAAGGAATCAGCCAAACTGTAACCCTGCAGACCAGCCTTTGTCAGCATGTATATTTTTATAGAGAGGAGCGAGTCTCTGCTGGACTGTCAGATAGTCATCTCTGCCATTCCTTACTTGTTCCTAACTGTGAAAGAATGTCCCTGGTGGGGCCTGGCTTTAATCACTTTTGATTAACACAGAAGCTTTCGGGGAGAAGATATGTTCTGTAAATTGCAAGGGTCTCCAGGCATTAACATTTCAGGCTTTTCTAGGTGTGTAAAATGTCTGAAGCAGAGTCAGGATATCAAGTCCTCAGAGACAAAGCCAACTTCACAGGGAGCCATGCTCCTGCTCTGACTCATTTTTCAAGAACAGTTTTGAGTTTTATTGTTATTATTATTATTTAAAAAATTTAGGTGATCCAAAGCCAGTGCCTTCTGGGGTCAGGGACTGTTTCCGCTTGTGTTTTATTTAGTAAGAGGAAGCCTGTTAGGAGAGACTGAAAAAAGCCAGAGGATGACTTGGGAATGGACCCAGAAATGATGAAGAGCCTGGAAAGATGGAGCCTGGAAGAAAATGTGGAGAAGCTGGAGGCTGGAGACAGTGGGGGAGTTAAGTGTAAATAGCATCCCCACTGCCCTGCCAGAGATGTCATAAAACTCTGCTTGGTTTGGGGAAATCATATGGACCCCTCAGGACTTAAAGCCAAGTCCTTATCTACCCTTTGGCTGGATAAGAACCAGCTTTTTGCTGTAAGTCTTTAGTGTTAAGCTGATTCTCTCTCTCTCTGTCTCTCTCTGTCTCTCTCTGTCTCTCTCTGTCTCTCTCTGTCTCTCTCTGTCTCTCTCTGTCTCTCTCTGTCTCTCTCTCTCTCTCTCTCTCTCTCTCTCTCTCTCTCTCTGTGTGTGTGTGTGTGTGTGTTCAGAGAGAAATGACTCAGGAACCAAAGGGGAAATACTTTTGATACTTTGCTTTTAGAAGCCTTAACTTGGGGTATGCATAGTCCCTGACTGAGAGCAATACCACTGAATACTGAATGGGGCAGGTATCTAGAGGCTGGGCTGGCTTACAAAGTCCTGGTGACTCTGCATTCCCCTCTTCTTGTCAAGGCCAAGCAGGAGGCATATGTCCAGGGAATGAACTGACAACCACCCTGTTATCTTAGAGAAAGAGATTTCCATACAGCTTGTGCGATGCTCTTGATTGGTTTGAGCTTTCGAATATTCCTGAGGCAAGGTTCTAACTAAGATGTGGCCCTTTAAACTTCCAAAACTGCCAGCCCTTGACATTCGTGGTGGACAGGCTCCAGGACACTGGAGGACAGGAGAATCTGTGCGTTCCAGAGTCCATTGTGTAAAATAATCTTTACATAACAACACACATGCCCTTTTACTCCAAATCATCTTTGGTCTATGCAAATGGATGTGTGATTTATTGTTTAGGGGGTTGTAATGACAAGCAAACAAACACCAACATAAGTCTACACAGACAACCTTCAGACCCATGAAAGCCACCTTTGGGTACTCTCTGCATCTGCAAACTCAGCTCCTTTGAGCATCCTTTTAGTTTTGTGCCAGCCTGTGTGCCTGCATGGGCTGAGCTGGTCTTTGCTAAAGGCTTCCTGCTAGCCTTCTAGCGACATAGAACAGGAAGTACAAAATGGCCCAGGGAGTGCTAGAAATGAAAAGAGGGACTGAGGATTGAGAGACAATATAGCTTCTCCAGAGCTATGGTGGAATCGTGAGTTGACTATCTAGAAGAAGAGATAGGTCAGCTCTTAACCTAAAGAACCTCAAGGAAGTGGACTTATTTATAGGAAGGGATTTTATATAAATAACTAAGAGAAGTCATTTATGTGTTTCATAGCCCAATATTACTAGCATTCTTATAAAAAGGAGAGATTTTGCATATAAAAAGACAACCACAGTGCAGTGAAATAATTGTCTTGTGCATTGTAAAGATCTGTCACTCTAATTGGTTAGCCAGGCAGGAAGTATAGAAGGGGAGACCAAACTAGGAATGCTGAAAGAGGAAAGGTGAAGTCAGGAGTCACGAGCCAGATGCAGAGGAAGCAAAATCAGAAGGCAGTACTGAACAAAGATACCAAGCCATGTATCTAAACATTGCTAAGTATTATAGGTGAGGTATAAGAGCTAATTAGTCATAAGCCTGAGCTACTGGCCAATCATTTATAATTAATATAAGCCTCTGTGTGGTAGTATGGGAAGCAGCTACTAGGTATTTGGGAGTTGCTGGTGGTGGGACAGAAACTTCTGCCTACATCACAGAGTGATGAACTCGTGGAGACACAGAGGGACTACTCCATCTGTGTGGCAAGGCAAGAAGACTCGGGAAAAGCCAGTTCTGCCACCTTGATGAGGGACACGCATTTCCCCAGAGGCCCCAGCACACCAGCACAGAAGGGGAGCACGTAATCAGGAGTACAGAGAATAATTAACAGAATTTCAGGAGATAAACTGACAGCACTTAATCAAGTTGGCAGGATTCACAGATTCTGCTTTGTCTTGGGCACCAGTTTCTCAGCTACCTTAGAAATAATCTCTTATGGTGTCTCTATACACATAGTTAATGTGTTGATGGTGGATTGAGGGTGGGTTCATTTTAGAACCCAAAGCAAGGCCATGTAACTCACAGTGCTTCACATGACATAATTCCAGGCAGGCAGGCAGAATGGAGGACATCTAATGTGGATATGCTTTTTTCATGAACCTCTGAGACACAAGGAGGAAGAAAGGGCTACTATGTCTGAAGGTGGGGCCTAGATTCTCAGAAGAAGAGTTGATTCCAACATGGTCCAACACTATATGGGACTACCTTGTCTGTAACAAATGTAGTGACCCCAGTCCTGTCTGATGTTTAAAAGCCTTCAATAATAAGAAAAGTGAAATACATGGTCATGGCAAACACATAATAACTAGAGACATGCTATTCACTGCATAAGAAATGTCAAATCTTAACATGGATCATCTCATGTAAGCTTTGTCAGCAATTGTTTTTTAATACATTTATTGTGTCCCCTGTTGGGTTAAAAGTGGACCAGATGACTAAGAGGCTGAGTAAGGTCCATCAGATTCTAGATGGTTGGTCAATGATTAGAAAATAAACTTGTCTGATGCTCATATCTACAATTAGCATGCACTACTGGTGAGTTTCGGGTACAGTCATAAAAAGGAGAAGGGGAACCCCAAGGGGCACACAGGCTGAGAGAAAGAGGCCCTGACCAAGATTACCATGATGACCAAGGTTTGCATCTGAGGTCAGAATGAAGTTTTGAGAGCTTCCTCCAGCAGTAGGTGTCAAGTGTCAGTGTCATCAGGATAAAATAGGGAACAGAGGCACAGGAGCCTAGCGTATGCATGAGGATGTGTGCATACAGGCAGAAGCCTATGCATGAGGATGTATGCATACAGGCAGAAGCCTATGCATGGGGCTATATGCATACAGGCAGGAGCCTATACATTGAGATGTATGCATACAGGCAGGAGCCTATACATTGAGATGTATGCATACAGGCAGGAGCCTATGCATTGAGATGTATGCATACAGGCAGGAGCCTATGCATGGGGATGTATGCATATAGGCAAGAGCCTATGTGTGGGGATGTGTGCATACAGAATGTTAGGTGTGAAAGCACAGGTGAGACTAGATATAAGAAAACTGATGTTAGTAAGACATCAACTGTTGGAGAAGTACAGTGCTAGGTTACAGCTTTGGGAAATCCAAGTTGAGGCTAGGGTTGAACACTGGAGATCCTTTCAGCTAAAGATGATCACAGGCAGAGTGTGAATTGTGTCTACAGTGTTAGACTGTGACCATACAAGGTGCCAGCCATGTTAAAGATGTCAAAGTCCTTCCCATTTGTTTTTAAAGGAGTTATTTCAATAGATCTGCCATTACAGTGTCCCAGAGTTATTCTGAGGAATGACAGAGAGAAGGCAGATTTGCTCTGGGATGATTCTCTTTCTTTGTCAAGAGATACTAGATTACAAATGTTAGAAGCCCAATTTTATTACTCTGGGCTCTGAATGACAAGTTCTTGGGGCTTCAAGGACTTGGTGTGCATGAGTCTATAAAGTCACCTGCTTCCTGTAGACATGGAATGTCACTGAAGTCAGACATGGCACCCCTGAGCACTGCCACATTGTATGGCCAGCCTAAGCTGTGTGCTGTGCTGACAGTTTAGCATGCGCAGACCAAGGTCCTTAACAAAGTATTGAATACCCGGTAATTAAGCAAAGCCCTGGTTTTTGTCCCAACTGTGTGCTTTCTTTCTGAAAAGATCCAGGTGCCTGGAGTGATTTTCATCCTGGATAATAGCAGAGTTCTAGAAATCTCTTAATCTGACTAGCGTGTTTTGCTTAAAGTACAGAGTGACTGGCCTACCCTCCCTCTTGTCTTTAACCTAGAAGGTTCTCATCAACTTACTGGGAATGCTTTTTCTGTCTTTGAAGCTGATTGGAGAGCACCCATAGGAGGCTCACACTCCTCCTTGGCTTTCTTAAGGTCATAGACTGACTTCTTTATGACACAATGCAGCCACCCTAGCACAAAAGGTAAAAATATTGTCCTTCGGTGCTCACAGAAATGAAATTCCCTCCAAAGAAATTGTCTTAAAACTTTTTTTCTTAAATTTTAAAACCAGGAACTCATGCCAGCTCCATTATTTCTATTCCCCCTGAATGTCACTGCTGTCTGGGTGGTGAGTACAGTAGACAGGCTGTTCCCAAGATTCCCTAAGAATAATAAGAACTAAGTTAAGAGTGTTTATGTGTGAATTTGTGAAGTGTGTTAATGTAAAAAAAGAAAAAGATATTAAAACTACCATTGCATTTAGTTTCTCAAAAATTAAAAAAAAATGTAGCAGGAGGAAAATATCTGTTATGAGGAGAATAAATTGAGGTGGGAAGTTGGAGAGCATTGTTGCCCAAGCCAGACTGAAATCATGCGTGTGCATCCATGATAGTACAGGTGAAGGAATGTGCAGAGCAACCATGTTTTCTGGGGGAGTTCTTCTCCACGTGGGAGGTGGGATTATTATGCCTTGTTGATGTCAGTTGTTTGCAATAGCAAATGTAGTAGAAAACTTGAGATAGTCCTTCAGACGAATGTGCAGCTAACATGTTACTAAGGACCTTTGATGGTTTTTCACTTGGCCCTTAGTGTGGAGACTGAGGCCAAACAACAGGAAAGTCACATTTACAAACGTGACACCTTCTCCCAGCCTGATCTGTCCACAGACATTCTTTCCCATTCATCCAGAAACCAAACCAGCCTGATCTCACCATGGCAGTTACAGATTTCACCCACCATGGAGAGCAAGAGGCCAAATATTTGTTGAATCCAATTCAAGGGCCATGAAAGAATCCTCTAGATTTGGGTTCTCTCCATCACTCTTAGGTAAGTTTAAACACATCCTCTTGGTTCTAAAGAAAACAGCTTGTAAAATTTTTGGGAGCTCTTGGGACATCAAACAGCCCTTGGAGGACTACACTTTAATAGTTTACTTGTAAAAGAATCAGTAAAAGAAGCAGAAACATATGGTTTAAATTTTTTTCTGAATATATGAGCTATTTTGTAGGCATCTTTTGCCTTTTTCCTGAGGGTCTCTACACATGTTTGAATGCTTATCCTAAAAATACTGAGAATACACTTTACATACACTGACAGAGCTAACGAGACTTTCATACTGTAACATGGAATTTTTGGGTCTAGGAACTCAGGTTCTGGAAGATGCTGATGCATACAGAACTCTGTGCGTGTGTGTGTGTGTGTGTGTGTGTGTGTGTGTGTGTGTGTGTGTGTATGTGTGTGTGTGCTTGTATGTGGCTGGGCAGGGGCAAGAATATTTACAGAGTCCCTAGTAACTAGTGTGTAGAGGCCAAAAGCTCAGAAACCCAAGCAGATAGATATATTGATGTTCAATTAGGTCAAGAAAATTCAAAGTGGGCAATTGGGTGAGCTAGGAAGTTTTAAAATTTTAGCCTTTTTATTTTGCCAAGGGCATTAAAACTCAACTAACACAACACTGTTTAAACAAAAGAGATCTGGCATTGGCATCAGCTGTCAGTCTCAACATCAACTTAGTCCAGCTTGGCTGTGCATTAGAGCAGTGAGCATGGAAAAGACTTTCCCAAAGCCACATTGGTAGAAAGCACCTGGTACCAGTGCTGGACCTTGTGTTGTGTTACAGGACACAGGAAGCCAAGGAGTATCATTGGGGCTGATGCCAGTCAAGTTCCCATGACATCTGGTTAAGGACATTGCCTTTTAATGTAAATTTTTTTTAACTTTATCACACAGACAATAGTGACTGTCTCATCTCTTTGCATTGTGACGATGGAGTATATTAGTTATAACTGATAACAATTAGTATTCCTGATCATCAACATTAACAAATGTTTTCGAGGTGCCTACTTACTTACTCTATGACCTGCTCTGCGAAGATGGTGGTATGTCAACCAGACAAGGCTTTATCCCCCTTGCATCTCTGAGCCCTGATGGAGAGATCCTACTGCTGAAATCACCACCCAAGTAAGTGCAAGAGCATGTGTGGTCAGGATGTAAAAATATAAAATGGCAGAGTTGTGGTGTCAACTGTCTGAGTCAAGATGAATCTTCCCCAGGAAGGGAATGATGAATAGAGAAAAATCTTTTCCCATGGAGAGGATAATGTACATAGATCTTCCTTTGCTCCCCCTCTTTCTGTCTCCAATTCAACTCTTTTCTTTACCTATTTCATCTGTCTTAACGTAGGCCATTTCTTGTTGCTATAACAAAGTACTTGAGGGTTGGTAATTTATAGAGAATAAAATGTGTTGATGTTTTAGATCATGGTCCCGGAGGCTGAGGACAAGAAAATGTCACTGGTGTCTGTTTGACTTTTTCTGGGGGCCTTGATATGCTTCAATTCAGTGCAGAAAATAGTTGAACAATCAGGTACATATGAAAGAAAAAAAAAGAAGTCCAAACTCATGTAGCTAAGCAAGCATCCCCATCTCAAAGGTATTCATTAGGCTTCACCCCATGATCTCCATACCTCCCACTAGGCTCCAACTCCCAATTCTATAGAATTAAGGAATCACCCTAACTTTCAGGGGAACAAATGAAGCCATAGCACTCTGTTTCCCACCAGCCAGTCTCTACAGGTGTCACAGAGGCAACACTTGTGTGTTCTAGGGGATGTGATCTAGAGATGACATATTTCAGTGTCCTCTACATATACCCGAAAGACTGCTCCATCATCCTGTTCTTCCTTCTGTTTCCTGTTAGGCTTTGAGGCTATTGTGAATGAAATTGTTTTCCTCATTTCTTCCTCTGGGTCTTTGTTTTTGGTTTGTGGAAAAGTTACTGAATTTTGAATGCTGATTTTTGTATTCTGCTATTTTGTTAAATTTATATATAAGAACAAGGAGACCTCTGGGAGGGTCTCTAGGATGTTCAAATTACTGAGTCATCTTATCTGCAAAGAGGGAGATGGTATCATTGGCTTTTAAGAAAAGACCCAAGA